>JAQZBX010044207.1:0-20861 GCA_029593785.1 Cabassous unicinctus
CTTTAGGTGGCACAGGGAACCAATACTGGGACCTTTCAGTGTGGAGAGAGGCTGCTCAACCTCTTGTGCCACCTCAGCTCCCAACTATGCTGTGTCTCTTATTGTCTATATTCTGTGTCTCTTTTTGTTGCGTCATCTTGTGCAGGCCAGCACTCCTGAGCAGGTCAGCACTCTGCTTGGGCCAGCTCGCCTTTAACCAGGAGGCCCCAGGAATCGAACCCTGGTCCTCCTATATGGTAGACGGAAGCCCAATTGCTTGAGCCACATCCGCTTCCCACGGCCCACTTTTTAACCTGCATCTTAGAAGGCATGTAAAGGGCTGCTTAAGGCAGTTAATTATGATAAGATTAAAGAAATTTCACATATGATGAAAATCCAGCTGCTTTTATAAATAGACTAACCGAGTCTCTTCTCAAATACACTAACTTAAACCCTAAATCAGAATCTGGGCGTCTATACCTACATACCCACTTTATCACTCAATCCTATCCAGATATCAGGAAGAAATTACAAAAATTAGAGGATGGCCCTCAAACCTCTCAGAAAGACCTAATTAAAGCAGCCTTCAAGGTTTTTAACAATAGGGAAGAGGAAGCTAAATTAGAAAAACACAAATGGGATCAGGCTAAAGCCTCCCTCCTAGCTGCTGCCCTCAGGTCCAATTCTTGATTCTCGGAAACCTAATTCTTCTCCTTCCCTCCGGCCGCCTCCAGGACCCTGTTTCAAGTGTGGAAAGGATGGGCATTGGACACGCTCCTGCCCTGATCCCAGGCCCCCACCAGTCATTGGAATTCGGACTGTCCTGAAAACCCTGTTTCCAGGAAAGTTCCTCCAGCACACCCCACAGACCTGGAGCCAGGATCCTCCTTTCCAGAACTCCTTGGGTTAACGAAAGATGACTGACAGGTCCCTGTTCGAGACAGCCCCACGTCTCCATCAATAAGTCCAAAGTGAGGGTTATCATCAAGGTTGGAGGTAAGCCGATCTCCTTTTTAATTGACACGGGGGCCACATATTCTGTCCTCTTAGAACACTAGAACATTTATCCATTTCCTCAATCTCTATTGTGGGGGCTGATGGCATTCCTTCTTCCCCTTTAATTACCAAACCACTCATACACTCAATAGAAGATCTCACTTTCTTTTAGCAATTCCTTATAATCCCTACTTGTCTCTCCCCACTCTTAGGCCGTGACTTATTATCCAAACTCCATTCCTCCATTTCCTTCACTTTCCCAACCTCTCAAACCAATTCCTTCTCCTCTTATCCACCCTACCCTCCCTCTCCCCAGCCCCACTAACATTTCTGACATTCCTCCTGTACTGCAGGCAGAAGTAAGACCCCAGGTCTGGGATACTAATTCTCCTTCAGTCACAACATACCAGCCCCCTGTTAAAATAGTCTTAAAAAAAAAAACCTCCTCTTTCACGAACATTCCTCAGTATCCCCTGTCCCTCAGTGCTAGACAAGGTCTTAAACCCACTAGTGATAAACTCTGTGCAGCCAGTTTTTTGCGCCCAACCAATTCACCCTTTAATATCCCCATCCTAGCAGTAAAGAAACCAAATGGAAGCTATCACCTTGTGCAGGACATTAGAACTAATAATGAAGCAACACAGCCTATCGTTCCCCTAGTTCCTAACCCATACAGTCTTTTGTCACACATACCCCCTCAAACTACACAATATACCGTAATTGACCTCAAAGATGCCTTTTTCACTATTCCCCTAGATGAGGCTTCCCAAGACATTTTTGCCTTGACGTGGACAGACCCTGAAGACCCCCTAAATCCCCAACAACTAACATGGACAGTTCTTCCTCAGGGCTTTAGAGACAGTCCCCACATTTTTGGACAGGCCCTACACCGAGACCTCTCTAACCTTCGACCTCCAGTACTTTTCTCCAATATGTTGATGACCTACTCCTTTGTAGCCCCTCCATAACCCACACTATTACCCTGCTTAACTTTCTAAATGATAAGGGATACCCTGTTTCCCTGAGCAAAGGAAAATTTTAAAAATCTGAAGTAACCTATCTGAGTCTCCATCTTTCCCACTCACATAAACATTTAACCATGGATCAAATCCAACTCATCAGGGACTATCCTGTCCCACATACTAAGGCAGATCTCCTTTCTTTCTTAGGGCTCGTCAACTTTTTCCATCTCTGGATTCCAAATTTTGGGCCTATACCTAAACCCCTCTACCAAGCCACTTCTGGTGACCTGCGTGAGCCACTCGATCGCCTTCTATCACTCAAGTCTGCCTTCTGTAACCTTAAAGAAGCCCTAATGACTGCACCCACTCTAGCCTTTCCTAACCCTGCTAAACCCTTTTCCCTCTACGTCGATACCCGACATGGATATGCACTAGGAATCTTAACACAACCTTACGGCCCCAATAATGGAGTCATTGCCTACCTCTCCAAACAGTTAGATCCTGTAACCCTTAGTTGGCCTACTTGCCTCAAAACCCTCGCTGCTGCTTCCCTTCTGGTGCAAAAAAGCTTTAAACTATCTCCAATAAATCATCTCGATATTTTTTCCTCATATTATTTATCTTTTCTCTTAACTCACAAAACTACTGCATCTATATCTTCTACCCACCTCCAAACCCTCCATGCAACCGTTCTACAAAAACCCTGGAGTCTTCCTACACCGCTGTTCTCTCAATCCTGCCACCCTCCTTCCCACCGAACCCAAACCACTCCCAGAAAAGCCTGACACTAATTACATATATGATTGTAGTGAAGTGCTTGATCTCCTTGCCAAACCCCTTCCTAATATTTTAGACACCCCTCTTCTTAATCCTACTCATACATGGTTTATTGATGGCAGTTCTACAAAACTTACCACCACCACTCAGGCCAGATACGCTATTGTTACTTTAACTGAAACTGTTGAGTCAGGTCCCTTCCCCCCCACCCGCCCCGACCCCCGGCATAACAAGCTGAGCTCATAGCCCTCACCAGAGCACTAGTCAGAGGCAAGGGACAAGCCCTAAACATCTACACTGACTCCAAATACGCATATCACATCCTACACTCACACGCCCCCATCTGGTGGGAGAGAGGGTTCCTAACTTATAGCGGATCCTCCATTGTTAACAAAGATCTCATCTTACAATTACTCAAAGCGGCATCACTTCCAACCTAAGCTGCTATAATTTACTGCAAAGGGTACCAAAAATCGAATTCCCCTATATCTGTTGGCAATAACTGAGCAGATGCTAAAGCCAAAGCTCAGGCTACCCAACCCTACTTAGGTTCACACTCCACTGTCACACCCATTCTCCTAGCACTTCCATAACCTGGCCTCCCTTAAACACCTGAAGAAACCTCAAAGTTTCTCCTTATTGGAGCAAAAAAAATTGAGGGGTGGTTCATGAAAAACGAAAAAATTATTTTACCTGAATTAAAAACACTTGACATTCTTACCGCCCTGCACAACCAGTACCATTTAGGACACAAACCGTTTTCACAACTCTTATCTAAATCTCTACACTGTCCTGAACTCTCAAAACACTTAAAAGAGATTACAAAAAGCTGCTCTGTTTGTCAACAAACTAATATCCACAGAGGCTCTACACCTCTCTCTTTCACAGCCCACCAATTTAGAAGCTCTAAGCCAGGACAAGACTGGCAATTAGACTTTACCCACATGCCACCTGTGAGGAAGGTTAAATACTTCTTGGTCTTTGTAGCACCTTTTCCAGATGGGTTGAAGCATTTCCAGTCACCTCCGAGTGGGTTGATTCCTGTTAACAGAAATAATTCCCAGATTTGGCCTTCCCTCTTCTCCGCAGTCAGATAACAGGGCAGCCTTCACCTCACAGATCACAAAAGGGGCTTGTAGTGCCTTAGGAATTACCTGGAAGTTACATACTCCTTACAGACCTCAGTCCCCCAGAAAAGCTGAGCATATGAATGGGATCCTAAAACAACACTTAACCAAATTAACAATGCATGTACAGACAGCATGCACTGACTTCTGCCCTTAGCTCTCATGAGAATTGGATCCCTTCCTTGAAAACCACACTTCCTAAGTCCCTTTGAAATCATGTATGGATGCCCTTTTACTCTTAGCAATATACCCTCCCAGCCATCAGATTTTGAAAGCGATATAGTCGGCCTAACACAAATGCGTTAATTCCTGCATCAACTGACTCCACTCTTCCTGCGCTGGAACCCTCTGCCCCCTCGCTACCTATATCATCCAGGTGCCTGGGTATACCTAAAGGCCTTACACCCCAAGCCTTTAACCCCAAAGTGGATGGGTCCTTTTCTTGTCCTTCTAACCACCCCCACTGCAGCAAAACTTAAACTCTCCATCAGATACACTTTTCCAGATTGAAGCTTGCTCCATCACCTTCTGCAGACAGCAAACTACGTGACCCTGAGGCTCAAGATAAGTACACCTGTGAGCCTCTGGGGGACCTACAATTGAAATTCATGAAGGACAGAGGTGACAACACACCAAACACAAGGGGTATCACCCCTTTTGACACTTCAGGTTCCTCTTACTTCTTTACCCTTCCATGTCTTGTCTACAAAGTACACCTAAACCTGGCAGCATCAACACTTACGGTACTATTCAGAGCCAATACTTTTTGTAGTATTCTATCCTTACACTTAGCCGACTTTGCTGTCCCTTGCACCCTTTCGCTCGAGCAATGCCTTGACATCATTCAGGACCTGTGGTTAAAAGGAGATTTCTCTGATTTTTACCCCGAAGAAATCGTCTTTTTCTCCTTTGCCACCCTCTTCCTTTTCTTTACTGACTAAAGTCTCTCTACAGTGGACATCCTATATTTTACCCTTCCACTCCTCTTTGTACTAATCTCTCAAGGAACCCCTTATAATCCCCTTACAGACACTATCCAAACCATAGCAACCGCAATTAACCATTCCAATTGTTGGATATACCCTGAGCATACCCATGTTGAAACGATATCCTTACTCGCCTTTCCTCTAATCCCAGAAACTCTCCTGCATGTTTGCCCACAATGCACTGGCTTTGGAGGCCGAAGGGTTACAGAATCCCACCCCACCCCCAAGTTTACCAGAATACGAAGATATACTTATCCTTCGTCAGGCCTTAAACGTCTCTCATTTGGGGAAAAATTCAAATTCTATCAGTATGGTCACAGTCCTAATGGACAGACCTTTTTTATGCTTTAAATACCTGTCCCCATGACCTTATGCAACTAATTTAGGGCATATACCCACTACATCCTGTAATCATACACTATTCTTTAACACCACTATATTACACTGGCAGGCAGATTTTAAAATGCCTAATAAACATCTCAACTCAACCCTATTTTGGAATGACTCAGGCATCAATCAAACACTACCTACATGTGTAAGTAATAAAAATTATAGTGATGATGTACTGAGCTTCAATAGCTCTTATAAACAAACCAAGTTATTTGGGGTAGGAACACAATTGGGACAATTACATAATTCAACCAAATTAAAACCTAGAAAAAAACCCAAAAAATCTTTTCACTTTTCTTTTCTGAAATATTCTCTGTCAGACTAACCTAACATACGATACTTCCAAACCCCACTACTCTCCTTTACATGTTAATATAATATATGGCAGAACCCAAATATTCAGCATTCCCAGTCACCCGCATTCTTATTTCATTCCCTCAGGTCCCTCAACAGCACTAATGCTTGCTGGCACAGGTTTTTATAGTATGGTAGCACTGCATACCTAACACTTCCTACAGTATGGACGGGAACTTGCACTATAGTATCTATCATTCCAAATGCCACATTACTAAAATCCCAAGATATGGCCTCCTCCAGACAAATACCTAACCTTGGCTCTTTTTTTGAAACCTCACTTCAGCCTCAACAACTGAGTGAATGAAAAAAGAGACACTTCCTAGGAGACCCAGAATTTGGATATCATGCCCATGATAATCCAATCCTAGAAAGACCTGGCATAGGACACACCATCTTTAGCAGTCTGTTCTGGTTTGTAGGTATTCCAATGTTAGTACGAGCAATCCTAAATATCTCCCTCACATTACAGCTATCCTGGAATGCAACCATATGGGCATAAACAAACAACTGGAAAATAACAGCCTGGAATCAGTTGTCACACAAAATAGAAGAGCTGCTGCAGGAGGCACTTGTGCAATCATAAATGAAACTTGTTGTTTCTATTTTAACAGAATGGGGCAGGTAGAAGAAAATCTCAAAATTTTAAAGGAAAACATAGAAATTATTCAGAGGGCCTGAGACAACAGCTATGGAAATTGATCATAGTTACCCTCATTTCTTTCTTACTTCTCCTCACCCCTAAAATCAATCCTTTTACCCCTTATAACACCACTACTGATAGTATTGCTGCTGCTTCTTTTCGGTCCTTGTCTCTTACAGCTTCTCATCCAATTCATACACCAAATCGCACAATCAACAACTCATGAATATGTGAATGGCATCTTTTTGCTGCATGAACGCCAATACCAACCTCTTCGGGACCACAAATCAGAACCCACTGGACAGAACAGAAGGGAACCCTTCGCCGCCTCATAACAGCAGGAAGTAGCCAGACCAAGTCTACATTCCGAATCCCCTCACCCTTCCATTCTGCCCAGTATTCCCATTACTTAGGTCCTTCATCTCATATATATATATATAAATAATCAAAGAGTTAGGAATGTTAGAGGTTCCCCCTTACGATGTTTGCAATGATTAACAGGTCATAAGGCCGTGACTTAATTCTGACCCAGTGAGCAAGCCATAGCCTACATGAGAGGAGGCAGCCCATCTCCCCACAAGAATGAACAAAGGAGCCATATCATAGTGGGAGTGGAGCAAATAAAGACATTCACCCCTTCTGGGCCCAGGCGCCACCAACCCCTCCCACATTCCAAGAATACCCTACCTCCTAGCCCACTACCCCCTAGCCATACACGGGAAGAATTCCCTTTTACAGCCCCTTATTGGCCCTAGGCTGTACTCAGTCTCGAACCCCCTCCCCAAGGACTAATGTTTCCTCACCTATTGGTGTACTTTATATAGTCGTATCCACCACATTCCACGGGTGGGCTGAAGTCTAATCTTCAGACCCCCTCCATTGGGAGAGCTTCTCAATAAACTTCCTGCCTGCAATCATCAGTCTCCATGTCTCAGCGAGCGCCGCTTTCCTCCAACAAAAAATATTTTTAAAAAATATCAATATAAAGACATACCTTCTAAGTCTGTGTAAATTCAATTTAAAGTTTTATAAGAATTTTAAAACAATCTTACTGACTTATAATCAGTATTCACTTATTAAAGATATTAGAAGTTGTTTACTGGAAGCTGCCAGTTAGGGAGACTGACTTTCAAGTCTTGGCTTTGCCAGCAATGAGATAAATCTTTGAGTTAATCACCCAATCTTTGTAGGCTTTTCTCTCCTCTAGTGACAATTCAAAGGGTTAGATTAGAACGAACAGGAAGTTACCATTTTGTGCTGGAAAGGCTCAATTACTGATCTTTCACACATCTTATTAAATACTAAGATAATAATATGCATGCATTTGCATACTACTTTATAGCGCACAAAGTGCTTTCACATATATGATCTCTTTTAAATCTCTTTAGTGTCCCGTGAGTTATGCACATTTCACAGAAGTGAGGACAAGCTTAGAGAAGTTATAACTTATCCAAGAACAAGGAGTTAGTTACATGGCAGAGCTAGAGAGACACATCTTCCAACTCCCAAATTCAATTTTCTTTTTACTATTTTCAGCTACTTTAAGGTTTAAGGTAACATGGGGCATGATTAGTTTTTATTGAATCCTAAAGTAATGAGGTATCATTTTAAAAATTCTTTGGATTTAAAGGCAGAGAAATAGATTTAACTGACAATGAGGAAGTCACTTAACCTCTCCAGGCCTCAGTTTTCTCATATGCAAAGTAAGCGGTTTGAACTACATGAGTTTTGGGCTTCCTTCTTGCTTAAAATTCTGACTTTCTTTTTAGTGGCTGTGACTATTTCTAAATTAATATGGTGACAAATTAATATTAAAATGAATAATTTTTAAGGAGTATAGGAGGTTAAAAGAAGGTAGACTACAAGACAACAATTGGCTATTCATGTTCTTTAGCCATTGGCATATTAAAAACATTGGACTAATATAACTGAACTCCAGATCCACTTTCCAGCAAACAAGTTAACTTGAGATTTCACAGAGAGAGAAATTATTTTGACTGAGTTATGTAGAAAACATATGGAGTGGCATTTTCTGAGAGATCTTGACTTCAGAGAAGACCTTACTTGGAAACCAATGACAGAAAACCAAAGGAGCTCATTGTGAAGACATTTTTAGCTCTCTATGCAGTGTGCTGAATATCTCTACCTCTCTGATAGAGTATCTTACTATTATGTATATGTATAGTCCTGAAATTTTATAATTGGTAGATATTTCATTTTAAGATGTAAAAATCACTTGGAATTAGTGGAAGGTATGACGGTGAGATTGTTTCAAGAGATAGGGACAAAGAAGAGTGTTTGAACCTGCTGCTTCTTTGCCTCCCTCCCATTTGAGTAGAAAACATTATAACTTTTGAAGCTGACATAGAATAGGTCATAACCAGCTTGCTGAGCTGGTGGCTTTATGCACAATTAAGCCTTGTTGGAAATTTCTTTATTTGTAATAGCTCTGTTACAGTGTGGGATGCTATTCAGTCCCAAACAACATTCCATTTAATAAGTAGGCATTAGTTCACCATTAAATCAGGGCCATCACTAACTGATAAGCATCACCACTTTCCTTTGTTTCTCCTGCCCAGCAAACAAAGCATGTCAATGGCAGGTCCTTTGAGATGAAGAAGGTTAGAAGGGGGGTAGATTGAGCAACAATGACCAAAATACAGTCTAGTCACAGAGATGGAACTTTCCCCTAGTCTTTTCCTTTCCTTAAATATAAACGTACATACTTTTCAAGAAGCACTTTAAGTGCCATTAAAAACAAAACTAAACAAAACTACTATATAAAACAATTAGCACCAGCTACGACATCTCTTGGACACTGAGGAAATGAAAATGTATGGAGTGGCATGTAAAAGATGTGCATTATAAGAAAAGAACAAGAATGTTCAAAAGAAACTCAAGAAACTACCACTCTACTCAACAGCAAGAATAACTTTCACAAACCTAATGTTGAGAGAAAGAAGCCAGACCCAAAAAAGTACATAAGGTATATAAAGTTTAAAACTTGGCAAGATCAAACTATGATGTTAGAAATCAGGATAATGGTTACCTTTGGGGAGGAGTAAGGAGTAGTGGTTGAGGAGAGCGTGAAGAAGGAGACTTTCTGGGTGCTAGTAATGAACTATTTTTTTTTTTATCCGAATGTATTTGATAATGAGTTTGTTCACATTTAATCGAACTGTATACTCATATTTTGTGTTCTCTACTGAGTATTTCCTACACTTCAATGAGTTTATTTTAAAATTGTGTTAGGAATGAGAAACTGCTTCAGTTAGACCTGGTCTGAGTAGGCATCAACTCAAGTCTCACTGCAACCATAGAGGGGTCAGTTTTATTTACTAATAGATTATTTTTAATCCACTTTCATTAGAATAGATTTAGATTTACAGAAAAATTGCAAAAAACAATAAAGAGAATTCCAGTATACCACTCACCCAGTTTCCCCAGTTGTGAACATCTAATGTTACAATGGTACATTTGTCACAAACAAGAAACCAACATTGGTATATTTATATTACCTAAATTCTGCACTTTTTTCAGATGTAACTGGATATTCCACTAATGTCCTTTTCTGTTCCAGGATCCCATCTGAGATACCATATTACATTTAGTCACCTTGTCTCCTAAGTCCCCTCTGGTTTGTGATAATTTCTCAATCTTTCCTTGTTTTTCATCATGACAGTTTTATGGGATCAGGTATTTTGTAGAATACCTGGGTTTGTCTGATATATTCATCACACTATATACATCAACTTGACTGATGACGATGCTAACCTTCACCTGGTCAAGGTAGTGTTTTTCCACAGTAAAGTTCCCCCCCATCCCGTTCTTTGGAAGCAAGTCACTAAGTGCTGCCCACACTGCAGGGGAGGGGGAGTTAAGCTTTCTTAATTTAAATTTCCATTTCCGCCTGTTTTATACTGCACATCATATATTAGCTCATTTCATGCATATAATTTATAAATAAATACCCTTGCTATTTTGCCTCTTTAGGAGCAATTAGTAAGTAATATGGGGCTCAACATCTCAAATGTTTCTCCATCTTATTGGAAACCTTGTTTAACTGGATAAATATGATGCAAACTAAAGGAAGGACGATACTGTACCTACTAAAAATAAATTATAAATGCCTGAATAAGGTGGACTTGTGAGCATCTTCTTCAGCGGTAACCATTGGCTTCCGTGTCCGGAAGGAAATGGGCCTGCAGGAAAGGTTTGTATCTGGGGCAGCAGAGGTTTGCGCTTTATGTAATATGCAGAACGTCTACTACGTCTTTAACTTTTCTTCCAACGTTCCTTACCATCCGTAAACCCTATCCATCATTTAAGCCACCAATTCTGGATTGAAGAAATCCTAACAGGATAGACCACAGAAGGCAGCTTGCTGCAAAAACGGTACCACTTCCGCAGAAGATTTGTAACCGCCAGGCGCTGTATAGTAACTGGGCAATTTATAGTACCAACTGGAGTAGGCGGCCGGTCGGAAGCTCCTCCTCCCCGCCCAGGAGCCTGCGGCGTAGACTCCCAGAGTGCCTCCAGCGCTGGTAGCGCGGCCCTCCGTCCTGGCCCCGCCCCTTCGCGGACTCCGCGTCTGACTTCCGGGTCGCGCTGGGACTTGCTCGCCGCCGTCGCGCCGTAGCGCGTGAGTCTGGGAGCCGCCCCCGTGCCCCGGCCTCGGCGCGCCGCCTGGTCGCTGGTGAAGCCCTCGGCGCGCGCCTTTCCCGGACCCTGCTGGGTACGGCCCTTCCTTTACTTCTCCTTCCCGCGGGTCTCCTTTGGCGCGGGCGCGGGGCCGGGGGCGAGGCCGGGCGCTCTGCTTGGGGAGCCTGGGCGCTGGGCCGAGCACCCTGCCACGGCGCCGCGCTTGCTGGGCTTGTTGGGACCCAGAAAACAGTTTATATGTATCCAGCGCTGCTGCTCTACACCAGTCTGTCCGCAGGGCGTGAAGCGTCACCTGGACGTGTGATCGACTCAGGGTTGTTTACACCGCGGGCTCTGCGGCCTCAAGCCTTCGCGTTTTGTTGACTTGGCCGCTCGCTTCTGCTGCTTGCCCTCGTGTGTACCTGTTGCTCATGTGCCTGCTGCCTCGATTTACCATTGACGTCGATGTTTTTTGTCCTACCAGGCCCATGTCTTTACTCAGGATTGCCACACACTGCCTGGCTGCAACCTCGTTTCTGTGTTTAGGGGTGGCCTTAAGAGTGTGACCATACATTTGGCCTGCTTGTCAGGATGTTTGCAGTGGGGGTGGTTTTGCATTTCAGCATGGTTTCCCAAATAATCATTGCCACCAAGTTTCCAGATGCATTAACTAATTGAAATGTACAAATAATTTGGACGCGATATAAACCTGGGGCGTGTAGTTGCCTTGGCAGGATCCCCGTCTGGCCCTATGCCGTGGAGGGCTCACTAACACCAAGTGCGGGGATCTCTGCTTGTGCCAGTCAGTTGGAGGAAACTAGCTATCTTTGCTGCTGTCTGGCTTGCACTCCTTGGTTTCTTAAACTCAGAATACGGGCACATTTTTTTTACTTCAATCTCACTTGATGCTCATGTGGTTTTATGCCACCTATTGTTCTCTGTTAGTTGAGTAGAGGAAGATTTTCCAGACACATCAGCGCTCCTGTTCATTACTAGGGTATAGAAACAATACTAAATTTACATATTGATTTTGTGCCACTGCCACTTTGCTGAATTCCTTTATTAGCTCCTTTTTGTGGATTTTTCAGGTTTTTCTATATATAGGATCGTATCAGGTGCAAATAGGGGAAGTTTTATTTCTTCCTTTCCAATTTGGATGCCTTTTGTTACTTTTTCTTGCCTAATTGCTCTGGCTAGACCTTCCAGTACAATTCCGATTAACAGTGGTAGTTGTGGGCATCCTTGTCTTGTTCCTGATCTTAGAGTGAACGCTTTCAGTCTTTTAACATTGAATATGATTACTGTAAGCTTGGGGTTTTCATTTATGCCTTCTATTATAGTGAGGAAGTTTCTTTCTATTCCTAGTTTGCTAAGTGTTTTTATCCAGAAGAGATGCTGGATTTTTGTCAGATGCCTTTTCTGCATAAATTGAAATGATCATGTGGGTTTTCCCCCCTTTGTTCTGTTAATGTGCTGTATTAATTAGTTGAATTTCTTATGTTGAAACACCCTTGCATATCTGGGATAAATCCCACTTGATTATGGTGTGTAATTCTTTTAATGTGCTGTTGGATTCAGTTTGTTGAGGATTTTTGCATCTATATTGCTAAGGGTTAGTGGTCTATAATTTTCTTTTTATATAGTATCTTTTTCTGGCTTTGAGATTAGGGTAATGTTGGCCTCATAGAATGAGTTAGGAAGTGTTCCCTCGTCTTCAATTTTTGGGGAAGAGTTAAGCAGGATTGGTATTAATTCTTCTTGGAATGTTGGGCAAAATTCACCCGTGAAGCCATTTGGTCCTAGGCTTTTCTTTGTTCAGAGGTTTTTGATTACTGGTTCAATCTCTCGTTATTGGTTGGTTGAGATCTTCTATTTGTTCTTGAGTCAGTGTAGGTAGTTTCTATATTTCTAGGAATTTGTCCATTACATCTAAGCTGTCTAATTTTTTGGCATATAGTTTTTCATACTATCCCTTTATAACCCTTTTTATTTCTGAGGGGTTGGTTGTAATGCCCCCTTTTACATTTCTAATTTTAGTTATTTGTGTCTTCTCTTTTTTTCTTCATCATTCTAGCTAAAGGTTGTTGATTTTATTGATCTTTTCAAGGAACCAACTTTTGGTTTTGTTGATTCTATTTTTTAAAATTCTTATTTTCATTTATATCTGCCATAATTTTTGTTATTTCCTTCCTTCTGCTGGCTTTGGGTTTAGTTTGCTAGTGTTTTCTAGGTCCTTCTGTTGTGAGGTTACATCTCTCACTTGAGATATTTCTTCATTTTTAATGTAAATAGTTAGAACTATAAATTTCCCTCTCAGAACTGACTTTGCTGTATCCCATAAGTTTTGGTATGTTGTGTTTTCATTTTCATTTGCCTCAAGATATTTCCTAATTTCCCTGGTGATTTCTTAGTTGATCCATTGGTTATTTAAGAGTGTGATGTTTAATTTCCACGTGTTTGTGAACTTTTCCATTTCTTCCTTTGTTACTGATTTATATCTTCATTCCATTTTGGTCAGAGAAGATACATTGTATGATTTCAGTACTTTTGAATTTGACACTTGTTTTATGACCTAATATTTGGTTTATCCTGGTAGATTATCCATGTGCACTAGGGAAGAAAGTATATTCTGCTATTGCTAGGTGATATGTTCCATGTTAGGTCTAGTTGGATTATAGTATCGTTAAAGTCTTATATTTCCTTATTGATCTTCCATCTAGGTGTTCTATACATTATTGAAAGTGGTGTATTAAAGTCTCCTACTATTAGTATAGAACTGCTGTTTCTCCTTTCAAATCCATCAATATTTGCTTCATATATTTTGGGGCTTTGCTGTTACGAGTATATATATTTATAATTGTTATGTCTTCTTGTTGAATTGATCCATTTATCAGCATATGGTGACCTTCTTTGTCCCGCATAACAGGTTCGACTTATTCTTTTTTATTTGATATTAGTATAACGACTCCAGCTCTCTTTTGGTTGCTTATTGCATAGTATATATTTTTTCCATCCATTCACTTTCAACTTATTTGTATCTTTGAATTTAAGGTGAGTCTCTTTTAAACAGCATATGATTGGTCATGCTTTTTTAGGTCCCTTCTGTCATTCTTCCTTTTGACTGAAGAGTTTAATCCATTTATAGTTAAAATAACTACTAATAATGTAGGACTTTCTTCTGCCATTTTGCTATTTGGTCTTTGTAAGTCTTATCCCTTTTTTGTCCTTCAATTCTTCTATTAATGCCTGTTTTCATATTTATTTGGTTGTAGTATACCATTTTGTGTCCCTTCTCATTTCCTTCTGTATGTATTTTTCAGATATTTTCTTTGTGATTACCATGGGCTTAAATTTAATATCCTAAATCTATAACAATCACATTTGATTTGATACCAACTTAACTTCAATAGCATACACATACACTGGTCCTATACCCTTACATTCCCAACCTTCTGTTGTACTTCTTACAAATTATATCTTTATACAATTTATGTCCAAAATAATAAATTTATCATTACTTCTAAACATTTTGCATTTTAGAACTTGAAAGAAGAAGTAGAAGTGGAGCTATATACCAAAAATACAATTCAGTAGTACTAGCCTTTATAATTACCTATATGATTACATTCACTGGAGGTCCTTATTTCTTATGCCACTGTCTAGTGTCTTTCCTTTCAGTCTGAAAAACCCCCTTTAGCCTTTCTTGTAGGGCATGCCTAGTGGTGACAAACTCCTTCAGTTTTTGTTTATGTGGGAATGTCTTTATCTTTCCCTCTTTTTTTTTTTTTTTAAGATTTTTTATTTATTTATACCCCCCTGCTGCTTGTGCTCGCTGTGTCCATTTGCTGTGTGTTTTTCTGTGTCTGCTTGTCTCCCTTTGTTGGGTCGTTGTGCTGCATCAGCTCACCGCGCTGCGCGGGCTGACTTGCCTTCACCAGGAGGCCCCGGGAATCAAACCCGGGGCCTCCCATATGGTAAACAGGAGCCCTATCGATTGAGCCACATCCGCTTCCTCCTTCATTTTTGAAAGACAGTCTCACTGTATATAAAATTCTTGTTTGGCAATTATTTTCTTTCAGCACTTTAAATATTTTATCCTATTGTCTTGCCTCCATGGTTTCTAATATGAAATTGGCCCCGTAATCTTATTGGGACTCCCTTATACATGACATGTTGCTTTTCATTACAGCTCTCAGAACTCTCTCTTTGTTACTTGTCATTTGGTAATTTGACTATTATATGTTTGGGCATGGCTCTTTTCTAGTTTGTCCTGTTTAGTGTTTGTTGGGCTTCTTGAATATGCATATAGATATGTTTCTTTAAATTTGGGTAGTTTTCTGCCATTATTTCTCTTAATATTCCTTCTGCCCCTTTCTCTGTTTTTTCTCTTTCCTGGACTCCTGTAATGCATTCATTGGTTTGTGCATGATGGTGCCTTATAGGTCTCTTAGTCTCTGTTCCCTTTTTCTCATTCTTTTTTTCTCCTTCTCTGCTTGAATTATTTCGTTTGTTTTGTTTTCAAGTTCACTGATTCTTTTCCCAGTTGTAACCTGCTGTTTAAACCTTCTAGGGACTTTTTCATTTCAGGTATTCTGGTGTTAAACTCCAGTATATTTGTTTGGTTCCTTTTTAAATTTTTGAACTCTTTATTGAGATTTTCATTTTTTTTTCATTCATTCATATTTTCCCCCTGGTATTTCTAGATTTTTACCTTGTTCCTTTGTTGTTGTTGTTGTTTTGTGTGTGTCCTGTTTTGTCTTGTAATCTTATGTTGTATATTGTACATTTTAATATTTTAAAGTGTTAACTCTGGGATTTAGTCCCTCAGTTGTCTGTTCCTTAAGTTTGTATCAGGCTAAGGATATGACTTTGATTTCCTTGGGTGTCAGGAGCTAAAAACAAAAAAACAGACAAATACTAATGCAAAAAATAACTTTTACCATTTTTGCAAATTCAGATTGGCTCTCGGTTGGCTGGTACTCTCCTTCAGAGTTTAGTACCACTGTCAAGATCTGCACAAGACTAAAGTAAAGTGCAGAGTCCTCTCAGTCTTTTCTGAGTATCAGTCTTGTCCTGGGCTTGTCCTTGCTCCCAGCCTTAGGACTTTGGTGAGGGAAGAAACTTATGGTTTATAGCCTGGTAACTGTGGACTTCTACCCCAAATAAATACCCTTTATAAAGACCAACCCATTTTTGGTATTTCACATTAGCACCCCTTTGGCTGACTAATACAATTGCTTATTTGTCTACAAGCATTTTTTGCCTGCAGGCAAGTTCTGGGAATGAGAGCCAGAGAGGAGTTTCCTGGTTCAACTTTCAGGCTGCACCCGATATATTGGCAGCAACATGTAGGCAGTATAGTCTATGTAGGGTTTACTCTGGTCTGTACAGAATAGTGCCAGAGACCCACACTGTACTGAGGGGTGGGGGGTAGAGTCAGAGAGTGGTCCACAAGGATGCCATGAGCTTCTCCTACCGTTTTTTAAAGCTGTGTTTTCTTGATTTGGCACATACCCATTTATTGAAATCCTTTAACTGTTTCTAGAGTTCCAAGGAAGATAGGTCTTCAAGTTTTAACTAGTTGTTCAAAGATTTTTGGGGGTAACAGCATCCTGGAGGCATGTTATTCCACAACCTGGGCCAACTGCAAGCAAATTCATTTATCTTTTGATTGGAATACTTTCTTGAGTATTGCTTTTAGGTGAAGTTATGGGAAGTATACTTGCATGTCCAGAAATATTTTTCATTTTGTTTTTGTTTTTCTACATGAATAATAACTTGAGACAGTTTTTTACCTTTAGAATTTCTATACTGCTACATTATTTTTTAGAATTCCCTTAAGTTTTTCTTCTTCATCAGCTTCAGTTCCTTCTTGAATTCATATTATATAGATATTAGATTTCTTTCATTGGGCTCTAGGTCTTACATTTTTCTCGTTTTAATTTTCAATTTATTTTGGCCACCATGTTTTTAATATTCAAGATCTTTCATTTTCCTCTTGATTCTTTTTCTTACTAGCTTGTGTTTGTTTTATGGATCCTATACCCTGTTTTCAACACCCTGATAATAAATATTTTTAAACAATTTTTTGCATTCATTTTTACTGGAAGCTTACACCACAGTTTGTTTATCCATCCTTCAGTTGATGGACACTTCTGGCAATTGTGAATAATGTCGCTATGAACATCGGTGTGCAGATGTCTGCTCCTGTCACTGCCCTCAGTTCTTCTGGGTATATACCCAGTAATGGTATTCCTGGGTCATATGGTAAATCTGTATTCAACTTCTTTAGGAACTGCCAAACAGTCCTCCACAGTGGCTGTACCATTCTCCATTCCCACCAACAGGGAATAAATGTTCCTATCTCTCCACGTCCTCTCCAGCACTTGTAGTTCTCTGTCTTTGTAATAGTGGCCATTCTAATAGGTGTGAAATGACATTTCATTGTATCTTTAATTAGCATTTCTCTAATCGCTAGTGATGTTGAACATTTTTTCATGTGTTTTGCTATTTGTATTTCTTCTTTGGACAAATGTCTATACAAGTCTTTTCCCATTTTTTTAATTGGGTTGTCTTTTTATTGTTGAGTTGTAGCATCTCTTTATATATCATGGATATTAAACTCATCAGATATGTGATTTTCAAATACTTTCTCCCATTGAATTGGCTGCCTTTTCACCTTTTTGACAAAGCCCTGTGAGTGCAAAAATGCATGATTTGGAGGAGGTCCCTTTTATCTGTTTTTTCGTTTGTTGCTTGTGCTTTGAGTGTAAAGTCCAAGAAACTACCACCTACCACAAGGTCTTTAAGATGTTTCCCTACATTTTCTTCTAGTAGTTTTATGGTCCTGGCTTTTATATTTAGGTCTTTGATCCATTTTGAGTTGATTTATGTATAGGGAGTGAGATAGAGATAGTGGTCTTCTTTCTTTTGGTTATGGATATCCATATGGTTTTGGATATTTCATTATTTTAAATAATTATATAAATTTAATTTATATAAATTAAATATAATATATATAAATTTGTTGAAGAGACTGTTTTGTCCTCTTTAGCATGGCTTTGGTAGGTTTGTGACAACCAGTTGGCTGTTAAGGTGAGAATATATATCTGGACTCTCAATTCTATTCCACTGATCAATGTGTCTGTCTTTATGCCAATACCATCCTGTTTTGACCACTCTAGCTTTGTAATATGTTTCAAGGTCAGACAGTGAAATTCCTCCCACATTGCTCTTTTTTTAAAGAATGTTTTTGGCTACTCGGGTGCACTTTCCCTTCCAAATGAATTTTGTAATTGCCTTTGCTATTTCTGTAAAGTAGGTTGTTATGATTTTGACTGGTATTGCATTGACTCTATAAATCAGTTTGGGTAGGATTGACATCTTCAGGGTATTTATTCTTAAAATTCGTGAACATGGAATGTCTTTCCTTTTGTTTAAGTCTTCATTGATTTCTTTTAGCATTGTTTGTAGTTTTCTGCATATGGGCCCTGTATGTCTTTTGTTAAAATGATCCCTGAGTATTTTTGTTGCTATTGTAGATGGAATTTTTTGCCTGATTTTCTCCTCAGATTGTTTAATACTAGTGTGGAGAAACATTGATTTTTGCAAGTTAATCTTGTATCTTGCCACTTTGCTGAACTCATTTATTAGCTCTTAGTAACTTTGTCATAGACATTTCAGGATTTTCCACATGTGGGATCATGTCTTCCATGAATAGTGAGAGTTTTATTCCTCTTTTCCTATTTGGGTGCTTTTTATTTTAATTTTTTCTTGTCTATTTCATCTACCTAGAACTTCTAGCACAGTGTTGAATAACAATGGTGACAGTGGGCATCCTTGTCTTGTTCCTGATCTTAGAGGGAAAGCTTTCAACCTTTCCCCATTGAGTGTGATGTTGACTGTGGGTTTTTTATATAAAACTTTTATCATATTGAGGAATTTTCCTTCTATTCCTGTCTTTCAAAAGTGTTTTTTATCAAGAAAGGATGCTGGATTTTGTTGAATGCCTTTTCTGCATCAGTTAGGATGATCATGTGGTTTGGTGTCCTAAACCCTAGAAGGTTTTTTTTCCAGGTCGTTTCTGCCTGTCATCTAGCTATTTTTCTCCATTTTTTATTTTTTAATGAAATTTTTCCTACTCACTTATTTCCCTTTTGCAAATTGATAATTCTAGGTGTATTATATACATTCTCTTCATTGGCCTAAAGAATCTGTGGCTGTCTTATCCAAGGAGACAGTCAGATTTGACTGACATTTGTAAATTTCCTACTACAAAGTTCTTACTCTTAGATCTTTGCTCACATTATTTATTAGTGTGAGATAATTTAATTTATAAGTAATGATCAGCAGCCTTCTCTATTTTCTTCCGTTTTTTTGTGCATGAATTTGAGTGAAGACTTTTGTTGTACATTTTTAAAAATGTAATTGCATTTCCCTTTCACCTGCTCTGTGCACTGTACTCTCTATCCTTTCAAAACACTTGACTGACTGAAGAAAAGAATCTCTATGTTTATTTGACCATTTTGTTGCTCCTAGGCAGCAGTTCAGAACAAATTGATATTTTTACAAACTAGAAAATGTGTAGTCTTTTTCTGAATGTCGGGTGTAATTTATTTGAAACAAAGCATTATGTTTTTGTTTGTGTGCTGTGTGTGACTACATCTTTGTATACATGTGTATCAATGCAGAATTCAAGATAAATATAAATATACAAAAGCTAATTCTATTTCTGTATACTAGCAATGAACTGAAATTTAAAATAAGAAACAGTTACAATAGCATTAAAAGCATGAAATACTTAGACATAAAATTTAACAAAATATTTGAGACTTATGCACTGAAAATACAAAAATTGCTAAAAAAAGAAATTAGAGAAGACCTAAATAATTGGAGAGAGACACAGTGTTTGTGGTTCAAAAGACTTAATATGTCAGTTCCCTCCAAATTTATCTGTAGATTTCATATAGTACCAATAAGAATATTGAAAGTTCTTTTTATAGAAATTGATAAGCTGATTATATATGTGGAAATGCAAAGGACCTAAAATAACCAAAACAATTTTGAAAAAGGATAAAATTGGAGGACTCACACTACCCAGTTTTAAGACTTTCTGTAAAAGTACTGTGATCAAGGCAGTGTATTATTGGCGAAAGGATACACATAGATCCATGGAACAGAATGATTGTCCAGAAATAGACTCATATTTGTGAGTCACATGTGGTCAATTCGTTTTTTGTTTTCATTATTAGAGAACTTATAGGTTTATAGAAAAATCTTACGGTAAAACCAGAGTTCCCAATACCCCCCACCCCAAACACACACACACACACACACACACACACACACACACAGTTTTTCCCTGTTGTTAATACTTTGCATTAGTGTGGTACCTTTGTTACAACTGATAAAACCATATAATTATAATTATACTATTTACTATAGCCCATAGCTTACATTAGGATTTACTGTTTATGTTGTACAGTCCTATGGGTTTTTTTTTCTTAGTTCTTATTCTTGTAACATATATACAACATAAAATTTCCCCTTTAAAACCACATTCAAAAATATAATTCAGTGATTCATTAATGATGTTGTGCTACCATCTCCATCATCCATTACCAAAATGTTTTCATCACCTGAAATGGAACCTCTTTTCCAATTAAGCATTAACTCCCCATTTCCTAGCCCATCTTTGCCCATTGCTAACCTGTATTCTAGTTTCTGGCTCTATGAATTTACTTATTCTAATTATTTCATATCATTTAGATCATACAATATTTGTCCTTTTGTGTCTGGCTTATTTCACTCAACATGATATTTGCAAGGTTCATTCATGTTGAATCATGTTTCAGAACTTTATTACTTTTTACAGCTGAATAATATTCCATGGTATGTACATTCCACATTTTGATTATCCATTCATGGTCAGTTGGTTTTTGACACAGTACAAAAAATGTTGAAGTTCTTCAGGGAGAAAATTTCTGATGGAAATTCGAATCAATAT
>JAQZBX010044208.1:0-21437 GCA_029593785.1 Cabassous unicinctus
AAAAAAAACTTATAAAGCAGATTTTCTTCATGGGATGTCACTTTTTAAAAAGCATCAAAGCCTTAATCTTTCCTTCTTTTTATTGAAATAAAAGTGGTTAATGGCACTTCACTGAGATTTGTTCAGTTTCTACAATTATGCAAGTGATTAGTTTTTCTTACATGCAATTAACTTTTATGTTCCTGAATGATTTAACTAAGATGGCTGTAAATATCAGAAGTTAACTGTCAACTGGTAGTTAGAATTATAATCTAATTGATACTACACTGAAATAGCCTATTATTTGACAAAAACAACAACAAAAGAAGGCTTTTGCATTTTATATTTCACATCTTTACCTGTCTGTGAGTTTAATAAGAAAATCTAATTTGTTTTGCAAACATATATTCATGCTTATGTACTAATCCCTATTTCCTGAGTGGAATACTTTCATAACATTAAAATAATGTCATATAAAATTTTAGGAAAATGAAAGATTGAGAGTAATTTTAATGTTTATTCTTCTATCTATTTTAAGACTAAGAACAAAAAGCCCTCAATTCATTCTGTAAGTGGGATAACATGATTTATGATATGGAGTAATAAGGCAATTTCTTTTGTAAACTTTGGGTAAAAATACTCTGGAAATAGACTATGATTTAGTGTGTTATGATACTTCATTTGGACTCCTGAGGTGTCTGTGTATGGATGATTGAATCTGATCTTAGATCTTCAATCCCAAATATGGAAAATTTTATTTTACTGGTTTGCGCAGAGAATTATCAGGGTAAGTGAATGAGGCTAACCAAATTCCACAGGACAATTTATTAACCTTAATTTAGGAAAATGCTTTCTTACTATGTATAAAATGAATGTTTTTTAATAAATATTTTAGGGACTGGGCAAGGATTGTTTGTTGTTTTTCTTTTCTGTTAAGAGTCTAGTCATTGCTAACAATATGAGTCAGAGGACCAGATGTAACATGAAGTGTGACAACAATTCATAGAGGCTTAGGTAGTAGTTTTCAGGCTATGACCCTAAAAGTTAGTGAAAGAAAGCCAGCAGAGACACTAGTGATGTTTCCAGGCAGGTAAGCTGGACTGATAGATAAGACTATGTCTTCACAAGAGTGGTCATAAACCTTTGCTGGCTGGTGTCCGTGTTTCTTTTGTAGAGACACTTGTCAGGGTAAAGAGGAGTTGAGTGTAGTCGAAGCCACCAAACTTTTCAGCTACATATATCAAATTACTAGCAGTAAGATGAGACATTATTTACAGCTTTTGATTTTAGAGATAGTGTCTTAGCTTTCTAGGGCTGCCATAGCAAAGTACCACAAACTAGATGACGTAAAATAACAGAAATATATTGTGCCACTGTACTGGAGGCTAAAAGTCTGAAATCTGTTGGAGGCAATCCTTCCTTGCTTCTTATTAGCTTCTAATGGTTTGAGGGCAATCCCTGGGTTTCAGTTGTGCCTCAGTCATCACAGGGCATTCTCCCACTGTCTAACTCTGTCTCCTCTCCCCTTTTTATAAGGACACCAGTCATATTGGATTAGGGTACATCCTAACGTTATTTCCCAATAATGTTAAGGTCACATTGCCAGGACTGTGGGTTTGGACTTGATGTTTTGGAGAACACAATTCAATTCATAACAAGTGGAGTAGTAGAAAGACCTTGAGAGATCATCTGATATTGGCACAGAGTGAAGAGTCTAAGGAAGATGCTGAACCTAGCAATGGAAGAAAATTGCTTGATGCTAACAGTAAGGAAAATCTTAGTTGTACATTATATGTGAAAATATGGAAAAGAGAGATGTATCAGTGATGGATGGAGTTGCTAGAAGTAAACAACTGTTTTTCCTTTAAAAATGAGGTAGTTTAATGGCAGTAGGAGAGATAACTGCCTGTAACTTCATGTAAGTATAAAAATAAGTATAAAGTTTAGCTCAAATTGAACCAAATAATTCCAGTGACTGTATGGAAGCCAGAAGTAAGTATGATTTAACTGTAACACTCCTTCCCAGTTATTTCAATAAAATGAGTTTTACTTGAAGTAGAATATTGTAGTGCAAACTCAGAACTTTAAATCGGCTATTTAAAAAATTATATACAATTTTTGATGGCAAAAGAATGTCAGCTAGATAATATATTACTGTAGGGGTATCATTTCTTTACTTGCCCAACTGCTTATCACTGCAAGGTGCTATCACATCATGTAAGAATAACTGTTCTTAGTAAAATGAACAAATCACAAAACCATCAGTGTCATTTTCTTTTTCAGTTATATGAAAGGTCTGTTTTCTTAACTAGCTTAAATTGTGTTCTACCTTTAATTTCCTCATAATAATGGGGTTTGTGAATAGAAGTAAAAGGCTTTTCAGATAATTTGATATAGAGATAAGAATTTTGCTTAATTTTAAAATAAATTTTGATTCTAAAACTTTTGATGTTCCCCAAATGTTACATGTTTAGAAAAAGAGAAAAATCTTACTTCCTCAGTGGTTCTTATGAGACTAGTTGCAATTTTCACATCACAACAATGTGATTTTATTTTATTTTTTGAGAATATGACCTTTAGAGTTTCAACTAGAAACTGGGTCAGAGGGTGGCATAAACACAAGAAATAAAAGTTAACCTGAAACTGTCACTTTAAGAAAAATTTAAACTATGATCAAGTTTGGGAGAGCATTTTTTGTAATCAGATTCTTCTTTTTTTCTTCTTAAATGTACAATCATCTAACCACAGCAGAGAGAAACCAAGGAGCCATCTATCTTCCCTTCTCTCTCCCTTGCTCTCATTTCTGGAAGCACAACAGATAATACAGCAATTACAGAATGAAGGAAAGTGAGTCCTCTGACACCATGATCCTCCCCTCTGCTTCTCCATGTATCAGTTCAGCCATTTTCAAGTCAGTATAGGTTCTCTTAAAGAAGATTAAATGCCAGATAGCAGAGCAATTTTCAACTTCCACATAATCAGGTGCAGTAAATCACACAAAAGAGCTCTCTTACTTTTCTATTTTCATTCTTACCAAAATCCCTTCTATTTTTCTTTCTGTCTCATCTCTTCCCTTTAACATCATTTTGTAGCCATTCTTTTACCAGCACCATCATCAATAATCAATAATGATTAAAGTTCAAAATATACTTGACACTGTACTGGGTTGTAGAGGATATAGTGAAGGGAGGGAAAGCAAGAGAGTCATCTAATTCAAAGAGCATCTGCTTAATGTAAAGAAAACCAATAGCAAATAATTACAAAATGATTTGTTTTAACCACACGTGCTATATTTTTCCCAAAATAATGATGGAATTTATTCCAATCTGCCACATAAAGTGGCACATTAGTTAGTACTTGCTAATAATTTTCAAAGTAATTGAAATTTAGATTCTTCCCATTAAAATCAATTAGAGTTCTTCATTCGATTTAGACTTTTCTGATCATGTATTTTATAATAAATGCCAACAAAAATATTGTTGTGACACCACTTATCTACATTTCTTTATATATAGCATATATGATATATGTGTTAATGTCTTTAATAACATGTTTTATGTCTTTAATACTCCAACAACCCTTTAAGGGTAGTGCCATTTTATCCCCATTTTACAGATAGATAAAATTTATTTTCAGAAATCTTAATGCAACATGCCCAAGGCTTATAAATGCTTATAAGTGCAAGAACCAGGAGCTCAACCAAGGCAACCAGACTCCAGAGCCTGCATACCCAACCATGATAATACAGAATCTTACAATTAAATTTTGTTTTCCCTTGGCTAAAGTAATACTTTTTTTGTTCATGAAATTGTATGTAAATATTTCTTTAAAAGCCTTTTATATAATCTGTAATCTACATATAATATTTGTATATATTATGGTCTTCCACTTTCTAAATAGTGTTGAGGTGACTTCTTTTCTTCCAGAAATGAAGAATTAAACATGGCAAATATCTGTGACTCTAATTTTGTAAAGGAGATAATAAAGAAAAAGTGCTGTGCACTGTGCCTGGCACATAGTCAGCTTTTTATAAATGCAACTTTGATTTTATTGTAATTCTCTTTTCTTAAAGTTACATAAATTTCTAGGTATTACTGAAAATTTTTCCTACTCATCCTTTGCTTCTATATTGAGTATTTTAACCCTACTGTGTGTACCAAAGTTTAGGGTCTTATTACCAATCACCTAGATGCTTGCAGAACAATTTAGTCCCCTGATTTTGGTTTCTTCTTTCTGAAAAGCATGTGCACTGTTACTGTCCTACAACAAAACCTCAATTATTCCCAGCACATTCCCAAAAAGCTTCAGTAGCCATTCATTTCTTACTATACTCTGTAGACCAGCATTCAATGACCTTGAATATATCACAGTTCCTTCAATTATATTCAAAGCATCATTTCCTATGTAGTCCCTGTATTCCAAACAAATCAAACTACTCTCCGTTCTTTAGATGGATCTTCATCTTGCCAGCTAATATTATTCTTTTATGAAGTTCTGATGAGGAAATAGTCTTCTACCTTATGCCCTTTTTAAATGCTTATTTATCCTTTAAGGTTTAACTCAATTGCAACTTCTTAAAAACACTGCTGATCTTCCCAGTTTGACGTTATTTTCCCTTGAGCTACATATAGAGTCTTTGTTCCTTTATCGTGATACTCATCATATACTCTTGTATATAGCAATTGTTATATGCATTCTCACTACCCAATTGCTTCAGACTTGGTGATGGCATATTTTATTAGTGACTATACATTCAAAATATTTAACATACTATCTTTCACATAGTTCATGTTTCAACATATATTGACATAAAATATTTGAATAATTAAAATATTGTTAAACCTCCTTTAATTGAATTTATATCTTTGTAAGAGTAAGAAAAGAACATTTCAGTCAAAGCAAATACATTTTGATAGGCAACCATTATTCTTCATAATGGCCTAAGTATCTAAGTTACTGAGCTTTATTTAACAATCTTTAGTAATTTGTTTTGTAATGGGCAGTGTCCTAAGGGATTTACATGCATAACATTTTAATATGCATAACAACACTGTAAGTATATATATGGGGCCTTTGAATTAAATTTTGCTTTCACCTAGTTAAATTCTAGAACTTAATTCTAGGTAAAATTCTAGTTAATTCTCCTAGAACATATAATCTGTCATAATCATTTTTAGTTATCATATCATATAATTAGTATTATATAAAAATATGAAGGCTATGATGAATGATGATATGATATGAACAGTAACTAAAATAATCTCCATAGACTATTAAAAATATAAGGAAACTTGGAACCATGATCTAAACCACTTATCAAAATAATGAAGATACTGAAATTTGGAGATTGAAATGAGTCTGGAACAGAGATCTCAGAACTCTTCAAGTTTGTTGTTATTTGCACTACTCTGGACTGATTGTAAAGAGTTCCTCTTAGGATTAAGAAAGATTTATGCTTGAAGTGCTGTAATTGCCATATTTTAAATTGTGAGTCGTTCCTCTTCTCTTCCTGTCCCTATCCTTTCCTTTTCCTTAAACCCTTCCTATCCTTATCCCCTCTTCCCTCCCCTCCCCTCTTTTCCCTTCCCTTCCCTTCCCCTTTTCCCCCCCTTCCCTTTCCTTTTCCTTCCTTTCCTTTCCCTTCTCTTCCCTTCCTTTCCTTTCTTTTCCTCCTCCTCTTTATCTCCTCTTCCTCTGACTCCCTCTTCTATTTCCCCTCTCATCTTCATCTTTGTGTTCTTTCTAATCTATAGTTCATATGTAGAGAAATAATAGTTGTAAAAGAAACCCACAGGCCCCAAATAAACAACCCAATGCAACCATTTCAACAGTATATGCTATTTTATAACATCTAACATTTTATAACCTAATAAGACATATTGACTGAATTACAACAGGTTTAGAAATAATCATTTGCAAATCACATTTTTAAAACTCATTGAAGAAAAAATAATTTTCTAAAAATTATTGTCAGAATGTGCGGAGTCATTAACCAAAGCTTTAAGAAAATCTGTTGGCTTCTGAGCAACATATAATGTTAAAGAAGAAAGATTTTTCTGAGAAATGTTTCCCAGCTCTAACCATATTTAAACCTGATTCATCTTGAGCAAATTGTAGGAAGATGATGGAGTAGGAAGTTCCAGGAATCAGTCCCACTATCAGAACAATTATTAAACAGGCAAGAACTGTTTTGTTCAACTGTTTTGGAACTCTGGAGTCCAGCAGAATACTGAACAACATCCAGGGAAAAACAGGAAGAAGAGGCTGGTAAATTATGTTAAATACCCGTAAATTGCTGATGCCAGGAAGGGATATAAAAATCTACTTCCCCAGGATCCAGGATGGGCATGAGCCGATCACTGATCATAGCTTTAGATTAGTGAATTTGGATCATTCAGAGGAGACTTAAAGATGCTAACCTTCCTCAGAGCTGCAGAGGACAGTTGAAAGCCTGCATTTGTTGGGCAGATACAGAAAGTGCAGCTTTGGAGCCATGGAAGAAGCTCTTGGCAACTTTCTGGCTCCTCACTCATCCCCTCCACAGAGGCAGTTTGGAGTCAGTCTGCACCCACTTTGTAGGTCCCTGGCCTTGATCTGGCTGGGAAAGACTGATTGGGAAACTCCTCTCTGGTATGCCCCCACCCTGAATTTGCCTTTCAGGCCACAGCAGCTTGAGAAAAGGAAAGCAGCATAAGAAACAATTCAGGTGAACAGATTGGAGAAAATGATTACATGATTTAAATCCGGCCAATGGGACACCAGGGAGAGGGAGACCTTCTGTCTCCTGGGAAGTAGACGGGGCAATCAAACTCCTGTAAATAAGGGAAAACCTAATCAACTAGCAAGAATTTGCCCCAGACAAGATACAGGTCCAGATAAAACAGGGAGGATACTGCACTTTGCATTCACTTGGGTGTACCTTCCTGATAGGAAAATCTCTGTCATATCACCAGCTGGTTACAAACTTAAAAAACACATTACAAAGAATAAACCCCAGAGTTAAGACTTTAAAATATTAAAATGTATAGTGTGCAACAAAAGAGTACAAGACAAACAAAGAAACAGAAAATGATGGCCCATCCAAAGGAAGAGGATAAAAGTCCGGGGATAAAAGTCCAGAAAACACCAGTGAGGACACCAGACTGTGGACAATACCAGACAAAGACTTTACAAATGATCTTCAATATGCTCAAGGAGATGAAGGAATATACAGAAAAAGAAATAAAGGATATCAGGAAAATAATGAATGAGCATTATGAGAATCATAGTAAATAAAGAGGTGGAAAATTTTTGAAGGAACCAAACCAAGCTAATGGAATTGAAGACCACAATAAACGAAATGAAAAATTCCCAGGAGGGATTCAAGAGCAGAATGGACCTGGCAGAAGAAAGAATCAGCCACTTGAAGACAATATAATTGAAATGAGTCAGGCTGAGGAGCAGAAAGAAAAAGTGAATTATAAAAAGTGAAAATAGCCTAAGAGACCTTTGGTACACCATCAAGTGTATACCAATACACATATTATGAAAGCCCTAGAAATAGAAGAAAGAAAGGGCTAGAAGGCAAATTCAAAAACTAATGACAGAAAACTTGCCAAATTTAGTAAAAGATGTGAATATGCATATCCAAGAATAGTAAATAGGATAAATATGAAGGAAAATCACCTCATCATATACTGGTCAAACTGTCGTATTCAAAGGATAAGGAGAGAGTTCTCTAAAGCTTCAAGAGAAAAGCAAAGTGTTATGGACAAGGGATCCAAATTAGATTGAGCCCCAATTTCTCATCAGAAACCATGGAGGCAAGAAGGCAGTGGGTTGAAATACTTAAAGTGCTGAAAGAAAACAAGAGTCAAAGCAAAATTTTATATTTGGTGAGCCTTTCTTTCAAAAATGAGGAAGAGATTAAGACATTCCCAGATAAAGTAAAACTGAGAGAGTTTATCACTTTTAGCCCTGCCCTTCAAGCCATGTAATTGAAAGGAGAGACTACTAGACAGTGGTTCAAAGCAACATA
This sequence comes from Cabassous unicinctus, assembly GCA_029593785.1. Lineage (NCBI taxonomy): Eukaryota > Metazoa > Chordata > Mammalia > Cingulata > Chlamyphoridae > Cabassous > Cabassous unicinctus. The sequence goes on from JAQZBX010044208.1 coordinate 7,997, forward strand.
AAGAAATAAAGACTTGTAGTAATCATAAATATCAGTCCTATTGTGTTGTATTTTTTGGTATGTTATTCCACTTCTTACTTCCTACAGGTGCTAAAATGCAAATGTATAAAAAGATAAATCTATTGGTTTCTCTTATAAAATGATTTGGATTATCACATTTACATCTTTTCATTCATTAAGAAAAAAAATGCTTTTCAGCTTTGCCCTTAAAAACCATAGTTTTTCTTGAAATAATTCACAATTGTAAAATTTGATCAATCCATCATGGAAAGTAAGTTCCCTGGTTCCATTAATCTTGATTGGAGTAGAGTGCACTGTATAAGGCCTAGTAATTTTAGAAAACAAATCTCACATCGTAGCTGATATATTTCAAACACAAAGCACTTATAAAATTTCTATCAGTTCCTCACTTTCAACTTGAGGGCTTCCAGGTGCCAAAGTACTTGCTGCTTAGTCACTGCAAAGTAGGAAAGAATTAACTGGTCTTAAACCTGTAGAATGCCGCAAGTAGCTATATTTCTAGTTGACTTACCAGTGATTCCTTTCAAGGAAGTATCCTTTTCAGGATGGTTTCATTCTCCTCCTTGCATAGAAAGGTTAGCTAAAATTGTAGAGATGCTTTTATTATCTTTGATTTGTGTTTTAAGGAAAGCACAATACTTGAGATGTGAAATTTTATGTAGATTTTCATTAATCACATAATCTTCTTTTCCAAGATTATAAACTTTTCAATGTACTTTCAACAAGGAGTCAGTCATAATTTAGATGACTATCAGAGAATGGAGTTTGTGAAAACCAAGCTTGATGTAAAAAAGGTTTTAATTCATTTCAGTTACAGTAAAATAGAATCATCTTATCTTTGTGAACCTTTTTCTGTGTTTCTATCCAAACATATAAACTCAATCATTTATTAAACTAATCATTTCATTTATCTAAACCAAAAACTTTCTGGTGCAAAGAAATAATAGGATAAAATCTCAATTAGATTTGAACAGAAGAGTCTATTATTTAATTAATTGCATTTAAAATTATATATTTTATCCTCACCAACATATGATTATTCATTCAATGCTTTAGTTATACAATTAAGACCTTTTAAATCTTTTCATTTAAAAATGGAAAATACTGGCTCAAGTTATGATAAACCTGAAATCAGTATAATCTTTATTAATACTTTCAAAGCAAAATGACATTTATGTGTTCAAATTTATTTTTATATCTGTGATACTTTTAGGCAAATTAAATTTTACCCATATGTCTCTTATAAAAAAATTAAATTCAGGCAATAGTGACATATTTTCTTTAAGGAAAATAATATACACTTATTGGTGGTGTGGGGAGGTTATATGGAGAAAGGTTGAGAGGAAAATGAAACAATTCAAAAGTGAAAGCCCCTTCATTTCCAATCACTCATTCTCCATTGGTAATCATGGTCAGTTGTTTGTATATCTTTGCAGACGTGTGACTTTAAAAACCAAATGTATTGTGTAACATATTGTTTGAGTCAAAAAAATTTTTATATGTATCCATTACATTTAATTGAGAAATGTATATATTTATTCATCTGTGCTCACTTTTTAGTTTTTAATTGTTTATATTTTCAATTATTAATGTATAAAATAAAGTAAAAAAAGAGTCAGTAGACACATGTACATTTAACCAATGCTAATATGCTCTAATTACAGTTTGGAACCTTACATATTTTCTCCCCTTGTTGTAACAGAAGTCTTCCTCATTATATGCCTGTAGTTTGAACTCCAACTAGTATGCTTATTAGCTGTGTGACTTAGTCTAGTTCCTTTGTCTCTCTAAACTTCATTTTCCTCGTTTTTAAATGGGGTAATAATTGTAGGAAATGAAGAAATCATACTGGGATGGGGTAGTCAAGATGTCCATCCTCTAGATAGCGCGACTATTCATTCTGGTTGTTCCAGGGTCCTTATTAATAAGTGCTCCTTTTCATTCTCTGAAGTATCCTGGTTTGAATGATAAATGATATGGTCCTAGGAAAAGGGCCAGTGAGAGGATTAAATGAGGTAATTGTACAATGTAAGAACTGTATATAATTAACCTATGAGTAATATATGCATATTGCGCTAAATATATATATATATATATATATAAATAAAATGATAGATTCTTTTTTGTTGTTAACAACAAAAAAAGAAAAGACTTTGGTGTTTATTTTCATTTGGTTTGTTCCTTCCCCTGGAATTATTCATCAATTTTTAAGACCCTAATTTTTTATGTATTTTATTTTATTTTTTCTTTATTTTTAAAGGAGCTTTAGGTTATATAAATGTTACATTTAAAAATATAGGGTATTCCCATATACCCATCTCCTTCCCCTTCCCACATTTCCCCTTTTAACAACATCTTTCATTAGTGTAGTACATTTGTTACAATTGATAAACACATATTGAAGCATTGCTTATCAGCATGGTCTATAGTTTTACATTATGTTTTACACTTTGGACCACACAATTTTATAGGTTTTGACAAAATGTATAATGCCTTGTATACGTCATTGCAATATCATGCAGAATGATTCCAATATCTCAAAAATGCCCCATGTTACACCTAGTCTTCCCTCTCCCTCTCTTCAGAACTGCTAGTGACCACTGTCATAATATCAATGTTACAAGTTCTTCCATTATGAGAATAATAAAAAGTCTACTTTAGTCCACAGTTGCATTCCTCCCTTATGTTTGTTCGTTCCTCTGTGTTGAGGATTTTGGGACGGCAATGCCCACTCTGCTTCCGATTAAGAGGGGTCTTAGATCCCATGGGGCAGATGGATGGAACTGTCTTGCTTGCAGTTGCAGATATTCTCTGCTTCTTGGAATGGGCATTGTCCATCATCATCCTTTTGTTAGTTTTTGTAGGTGAGTCTGATGAACTGGAGAGTAGGTGTTGGCTGCAACCCAGCTGAGATTCAGGGCTAACCCGGCATATGAACAGCTGGAAGATTTAAGTCTCTGGGACATATATTTAGTGGGTATAGTGCTAATTATAGGTTCAAATACAAGGGGCAGAAGAACTTTGTGTGGGAAAATTATAAATGAGTCCAACTCTGATACGCTGGGGGAGATGCATTATCCTATATTTTAAGGTAAGGCCCACAGATGGGGTGCTGATTTCTTGGGATTGTCTGTGCTGTCTATAGTGTCTACATGTCTCTAGAGCCCCCAGGAGCACCCCTAATCCACCACTGGCAAATTACTTGTGTGTTTTCCCTTCATTTACATGTTTTCAATATTAAGCAATCTAACTTAGGTATACACAGACATACCCAGAGACAGGACTATTCCATAACCACCTAGATTATAAATTTAGAACAAACATCTCAAGATCAAACCAACTCTGTGGTATAATTAAAAAAGACTCTATAATATTGGTTGCTCAAGTTTTATCATCTATTGAAAATATGACAACTGAACAGAAACCACTATTAAAGCTAATGTGCTAGGACAGCAATTGTATGTTGTGTATATATCTAGTAAAAGGGTAAGATTTTTATTGTTTTTTTTTATTTCTTCATAAAGAGAAATTTGGCGTTCCGGAAAACTTAATGTATCCTATATAAATGAAAATATGATTGGTGAATAATACCATTATTCAGTGATTAAAGTACCCATTTCTGTAAGAAAAAAATAGCCCTAAACAAGCAAACATGAAAGCTAAAAAAAGGGAAAATATAATATAAAGATTATTTCCACCTTTAGATTAAGAAATCAAAAGGAAATACTTAAATTGTACATTTTAGCTATCAAACAAGCAAAAGCTACGTTCAGCTTCTCAAACATATTTAAATTTTATTCCCGTTTCTACTTATCTTTGTTTAAATTGCTTAATGATATCTTGAACTATTTGTATATATTTAAAGCTTTTTTAGGTTATCATGAATATTTTGTTAATGACTTCTTACATTGTAAGTAATAATGTTAAAAGCATTTGTTTTGTAACATTAGAAATGCTGATCATGTGAAACTAATACACTTAAAAATACAACTACAAATTGGTCAATTAGTATGCTGTATACAAGACTAGAGAAATTGCCGTAGCAAGTACATGGCCCTTGCCTCGAGTATCTCTAATAAAAATAAACAATTAAGAACAATGAATTATTAATGCCAGCCCTTTTAAACACCAAAGGAAAGATGTAGCCAAAGAATAGATTATTTCGCTTTGTGGCTTTCTTAGAATGTAGAGATTATTCTGAGCTAAATTTCCACTGCAAAATTTTCAATAAAATGGAGAAGGTTTGCAGGCAAGGAAAAGAGGAAAGGCAAAATAATATAAATAAAAGACAATAAGTCAATTCAGTTAAGGTTGGTAGAACACAAAAAATGAGAAAAAAAGGTGATAATTTTGCACTAATGGGCATAGTAGAAAAGCAATCATTTTTACGGTAATTAAACAATTATCAATGAATTATATACAAAATTTCTGTTTTTTAACTATCTTGGGAGGGTGGGAGTAAGAAAAAGCTGAGGTAGAGATACAAGTGAGTTAAATCCTTAGCAGTTAAAATAGAAAGTCAGTGGATGCTATACAGTATCAAAAAATCAAAACACAATAATATATTAGTAAACATCACAGGAAGAATTTAAAAAACTGTAAGTGTTTGCTAATTTAAAAGGTAGGAAATTTATGGCAGGAAATTCTGTATTTCATTTTACACGTGTTATTGCTCTTAGATTATTAATGTATTCATATATTACTTTACAAAAGTAAAATATAATATTAAAAAAAAGCCAAGTAGAATTCTAAAAAATACCTGGTGCTTATTTTTTTGCAGTAGACTTTGCTAAGAAAGCCAGGTGAACTGAACATAGCATAAACATTGGGCACAGATTTTATTATACATCTTAGAATATCAAAATAAGCAAGTTATTTTTAAAAAAGAACTCCCTCATAGTCACAAAAATAATTTAAGATCATAGTCTGACTTCTTAAAAACAATTAACTGCTTCAATTATAGGGAACACATTTGTTTTTATGTTTCTATAAATATAACTCTTCTTGTTATATGTGTTACAAGTTAGAGAATTTAGGCCTTTGGAATTTATTCTATACAATGGTTCCTTGTTTCACATAAGTTCTGATCTTCAAAGTCAAAGTTCTATTTCTAGGTTACAGTAATAAGTAGAATGAAACACATCTGGTACAGGACAGTTTCTCTCAACATAATAGGTCAAACAGGCAAGCTTCAGCCCTAGCTGCCCAAAGACAGATTTATCCACTTAGAAGGGCTGATGGAGTGACCTATGTCAAATCAATCTATGTCAGATCCTTTCCATCACAGTAATGAAACATTAAAATAATATACTGAAAGTTATTGTTTATGACTTCTAACCTTTTGATTAGTATCCAGGATTAAACTGTAATTATTATTATCCTCCTACTTATCTTTCAGTATCTCTTCTAATGACTCCTTAAACCTTCTCATCCTTGGCTGCCAAACAATTTTCAAATTTGTTGTTTAGTCAGCTTCATTATAACTTTGAGTGTCCTGCTTCATCTTATAACTGTCATTAATGTTTAATTTTTGCTCTAAAAATGGGGTCTGCTGAGTAAATATGAAGGATGTCAAAGGAACTTACCATTGACATTTCACACGAAGAATATAGGTAACAAATATTTTTGATGCTAAACTTTGCTTATATTCCATATAAGCAAATATATTTGTTTATATTCCATATTCCATACACCACCATACTTTTTGAACTACTATCCTATTTTTCAAAGGTAAATGTACTTTAAGGGTCAGAAATAATTTTATACTTAAAAAGTACAATGATTTAGCTTTGTAATGCTCTTATTTTATGTAATTTATTGGGTAGAATCTGTTCTTTGGTCTCAATTTTTTCTCATTTAGATATATGTGATGGCATTTATACTAGATAAAGCTGCCTTGGCAATTCAGGTAATAAGCAGAAAGTAAAACAATTGTTTTGTATGTCATCTTTATTTTCCTTATCTTTTGAATATATCAAAGAACTTTAGTTCTTAAATCTTACCATATTGCAGATGCTAGATGGGAAATTTTACTATTACATTATGACTACAAATTCAATCACAGGGTCACAGAAAACTCAAGCAAATTGCTCAAGGCAGTGATGCCCCAGGTAGTATTCAGGGTTCATGTCTTTAGCAGGGTTGAGTGAATCAACAGAGCCTCAGCTAATTGGTGAATTATTAAGAAAAATTATTATAATTTAGAATTCTTAATTATTATTGAAAATCTCTTGAAATGAAAAGAGATGCAAATTTTGAGTCAGTTGCTTTTTGAAATCTAATTCTAAAAAATAATTAAATTGACTCTCAGTTCCTGCTTAGAGATGTGGAGAGCTGGAAAGATTATCATTCTCAATCTTTCAACAAAAGAAAGTCAGACAAATAGCAAATTCACAACTTTATTGAATCCATCAGAGTACAGAGATTTAAAAAGAGACAGGTGTGAGTAAAACCTGAACACTGGCTCTTCTCTACAAGCTGCTCCTTTACATCCACAAAAAGAGTTCAGGTGGGATGATTGGCAAATCTCTAGAAGCTTGAATGTGCACAAACCCCATTTAGTACTCACAAAAAACAATTGGGACAATCCAGAGATACTCTGTTATAGTGCAGTCCTGGGGCAGGGGAACAGAAACCAATGTAGGAGGGTTAAGGAACTCTGGCACCCTTCTACCTTATTTCACCTAAGGTGCAGTCCTGGTGAGGAGAAGAATGTGTGGTCATATTCCTGAGACCTAGGGGTACGATGCCTATTTAATACATTGGGGAAAAAATAAACAAAATATCTTGAATACCAGACCCTACCCTCATACAAAAAGTTATCCCTAAAGCAAGGGTTCTTAATCTTTTTTGTTCCACAGACCCCTTCGCCAGTCAGGTGAAAACCACGGACCCCTTACTAAGTCCACACTATACTGTGTATTATATAATAAATATATCACACCTGCACCAACATGTCCCCACAACAATAATGGTTTTTTAAATTTCAATTCAAGCTCACGGACCACTTGTTAAGAGCCCCTGCCCTAAAGGAATTTGAAGCTTGTGGTATACTGAAACTAACCATAGCAACAACAAACCTAAAACCCAGTTCAACTCCAATTAAATTAACTCAATCCCAGACACTGGAGGCATAGCAGAAAGAAATGCTTGTCCACTGCAAAAATAAAAATTCTTTGTTGTCAAAAAGGATGAAGGGGCTCAGATTTTACCCTACTTGTAAACTCACAAGTTAGCCTGTCACAGTTTCATGATGGTAGTAGAGAACACATGATTTCTGTGTCAGAGACAAAGGACTGTTTTTTCAACTAATAGTGATGAAACACTTGGATATCCATATGAGCCACACACACACACACACAAATAGACAAAACAAACAACAAACAAAAACTTTATATGTGCTTGACACTTTCTACAAAATGAAGTAAAAATGGATCACAGACTTAAATTAAAATATAAAACTTTTCAAAGAAAATATGTATCTGTGTGTTCTTAGGTTTAGCAAAATCTTGTTAGATAAAAAACCAAAAGGCCAAACTAAAACAGAAAAAAATGGATAAATTGGAATATATTGGACAAATTTAGGAGGATGAAAAGGCAAGCCACAGGACAAAATATGTGAAAATAGCATATCTGATAAGGGACTTGTATCCAGAATACATTTTTTAAAAATCTCTCAAAGCTCAACAATAAGAAAACAAACTACAACCAAAAATTGGCCAAAGGTCTTCACCAAAGAAACTATAAAGGTGGCATATGAATATTTAAAAATAGTCATTAGGGACATGAAAATTAAAACCATAAACATTTTAGAGGAGCAAAATACAAACAAACAAAAATCAGCTGACAATACCAAATACCAATGAATAAGCAGAGCAACTGGAACTCTCAGACATTGCTGGTCGTAATGCAAAATGTTGCAGCAACTTTAGAAAATCATTTTGGCTGTTTTTCATAAAGTTAATAATTCAAGTACTGTGTGATGCAACAGTCCTGCTCCTTGTTTTCTGCCCAAGTGAATAAAATCTTATCTTCACGAAAAATCTGTATTCAAGTGTTTATAGCAGCTTTTTGATCAACACCTCCACACTGGAAGAAATCCAGATGTCCTTAAACAGGTTTATTAATAAACTGTGGTACATCCATACTGTTGAATACAACTCAGCAATAAAGGGAACTAACTATTGTTTAAAAAACATGAATGAATCTTAAGTGAATTTTGCTAAATGAAAGAAGCAAGACCCCAAAGCTTCAATTTTATAATGATTCTGTTTATATGACACTCTGGAAAAGGCAAAAAATATAGGGAAGAGTTATTGGTAATGGGAGATTGGGGGTGGAATACTCACAGGGTAACTTTTGGGGTCATGGAACTGTGTGGAACTGTGGCATTTGTCAAAACCCATAGAACTGTAAACCACAAAGACTGAATTTTATTGTATGCAAATTTTAAAAATATCAACTGAGATGTAGGGGGAACCCAAAATGGATTGTAGACTGTGATAAATGAACCTAACTTTATTACAAACGAATGAATGGAGATGTGGAAGAAAGAAACTATCTTAATTAACTCCATAAACAGTAAAGTGTTTTGACTGTATATTATGAGGTTCAATAGAAAATAACTATACAGAAACTATACTGTAGTCTGATAAATCTATTTCTTACAGGGGTGTGGGTTAGCAATTCTGAAATTATTAGGGTTGAACATCAGTGTTCAAATAGCTGTACCAGTCCCTGTTTTCAATTCATTTGGCTTTATATCTAGAAGTAGGATTGCTGGATCATTTGCTAATTCTATACTTAAATTTCTGAGGAAACATTAAACTATCTTCCACAGTGGCTAGACCATTTTACATTCCCACCAGCGATGAATGAGTGTTCTTATTTCTCCACATCCTCTCTAAAAATTTAATTTTCTGGGTTTTTTTTCTTAATATCTATGGAAGTGGCTGTGAAATGGTATCTCATTGTGGCTTTGATTTGCATTTCCCTAATAGCTAATTATGTTGAGCACATTTTCATGTGCTTTTTGGTTCTTTGAAGATCCTTTTTGGAGAAATGAGGATTCAAGTGTTTTGCCCACTCTTTGATTGCATCATTTGTCTTTTTGTCTTGGGGTTGTAGGATTTCTTTTTATGTTATATATATTAAATGCTTATTGTATTTGGAATTTCCAAATATTTTCTCCCATTTGAGTAGGCTTCATTTTCATGAAAAGGCCTTTGCTTCACAAAAGTTTTTAATTTTGATGATAGCCCATTTACCTACTTTTTTTTCTTTTCTTGCTTGTGTTTTGTGTGTAAACTCTAAGAACAATTGCCTAACACAAGATCCTGGAGATGCTTCCCTATATTTATTTCTAGGAGTTTTCTAATCATGTTTAGTTCCTTGACCCATTTTGAATTAATTTTCATACATGGTGTGGGATAGAGATCCCCTTCATTCTTTTGCATATGGATATCCAATTGTCTGACCACCATTTGTTTAAGAGACTATTCTTTCCCAATTGAGTGGACTTGACAACTTTGTCCAAAAACAGTTGGTCTGTGGAGCGGATGTAGGTCAGTCATTGAGTGCCTGCTTCCCATGTGTGAAGTCCTGGGTTCAATTCCCAGTACTCTCTTAAAAAAAAAATGTATTGGTTATAGATGTGAAAGTCTATTTCTGAACTCTCAGTTTGATTCCATTGGTCTATATATCAATTCTTGTGTCAGAAACATGCTGTTTTGACCATTATAGCTTTGTAATAAATTTCCAGGTCAGAAGCATGAGTTGTCCAACTTTGTACCTCCTTTTCAAGATGGTTTTGGTTATTCAGGGCTCCTTAATCTTCCAAATAAATTTGATTGGCTTTTCCATTTCTGCAAAGAAGGCTGTTGGAATTTTAATTGGGATTTCATTGCATCATTTTGGGTAGAACTGTTGTCTTAACAATATTTTGTTTTCCAATTCATGAACATGAAATGTCCTTCCATTTAATCACATCTTCTTTGATTTAGCAAACATTTCTAGGTTCCTAAGATAAAATATAAGTCCTTTTCATCCTTGGTTGAATTTATTTTCAGATATTTGATTCTTTTAGTTGCTATTGTAAATAGCATTGGTTTAATTTATTTTTAGATATTTGATTCTTTTAGTTGCTATTGTAAATAACATTGATTTCCTCCTGAGAATGCTCATTACTGGTATATAGAAACACTGCTTATTTTTGTGTGGTGATCTTGTATTCTGACACTTTGCTGAATTTTTTTTTTTAGTTCTATAGCTTTGATGTAGATTTTTGGGGACTTCCTATATATAGGACAATGTTATATGCAAACAGTGGTAGTTTTACTTCTTCCTTTCCAATCTGAATACATTTTATTTCCTTTTTATGCCTAATTGCTCTGGCTAGAATGTCCAGTGACAGTGGACATCCTTATCTTGTTGTATATGTTAGAGTGAAAGTTTCAGTATTTCATCATTAAGAATTTTGTTAGCAATGGGTTTATCATGTATACCCTTTATCATATTGAGGAAGTTTTTCTCTATTTGTATTTTTCTAAGGCTTTATATCAAGAAGGGATGCCAGATTTTGTCAAATACCTTTTCTGTGTCAATTGAGATGATAACATGAATATTTCCATTACTTCTGTTTATGTGGTGCATGAGATTAATTGATTTTTTTATGTTGAACCACACTTGCATGCCTGGACTAAATCCCACTTGATCATGGGGTACAATGATTTTAATTTGCCATTGGATTGGATTTCCTAGTATTTTGTTGAAGACTTTTGTGTCTATATTCATAAAAGAAATTGGTTTGTAGTTTTCTATTGTTGTAGAATCCTTATCTGGCTTTGGTGTAAGTGTGATAATGACCTCATAGAATGAGTTTAGTGTTCTCCCTTCCTCAATTTTCTGGAAGAGTAGGGAAGATTTGGTATTAATTCTTGGAATGTTTGGTAGAATTCAACTGTGAAGGCATCTGGTCCCGAACTTTTCTTTGTTGGGAGGTTTTTGGATGCTGATTCAATCTCTTTATTTGTAATTTGTCTTCTATTTCTTCTAGAGTCAGTGTAGGTAGTTGTGTTTTTTTAGAAATTTATCCATTTCATGTGGGTTGTCTAATTTGTGGATTCTTAGTATCCTCTATGATCCTTTCTATTTTGGGGGAGTCAGTAGTAATGTCCCTCCTCTAATTTCTGATTTTATTTGCTTGTGTCCTTTCTTTTTCTTTGTCAGTCTAGCTAAAAGTTTGTCCATTTTATTGATCCTTTAAAGGAACCAACTTTTTGGTTTTGTAATGATCCCTATTGTTTTTTCTTCTCTATTTCATTTATTTCTGTCCTGATCTTTTTATTATTTTCTTTCTACTTGCTCTTAGGTCTTTGATTTTAGTTTTCTTCATTTTTATTATAAGCATTTAGAGCTATAAATTTCACTGTGAGCACAGCTTTCACTGTATCACATAAGCTTTCATAGGTTGTGTTCTCATTTACATTCCTATCAAGATATTTATTGATTTCTCTTATGATTTCTTCTTTGAACAATTGATTAAGAGTGTACTTAACTTCCATATAGTTGTGGCGTTTCCAGTTCTCTGTTTGTAATTGATTTCCAGTTTCACTGCATTATTTTCAGAGAAAATGTGTTGTATGATTTAAGTCTTTTTAAATTTATTGAGACTTGTTTTGTTACCCAACATTTGTTCTATACTGGAGAATGATCAGTTTTCACTTGGGAAGAATGTATACTCAGCTGTTTTGGGATGCAATGTTCTGTTTATGTCTTTTACTACTAATTCCTTTATCATATTATTCAAGTTCTCTGTTTCCTAATTGATCTTATGTCTAGATGTTCTCTCTATAGATGAGAGTGGAGTATTGAAATTTCCACCTATTATTGTAGAAGTGTCTAATTTCTCCCTTTAGTTTCTCCAGGGTTTGCCTCATCTATCTTGGAGCACCATGGTTAGGTGTATAAGTGTTTATAATTGTTATTTCTTCTTGGTGGATTGACATTTTATTAATATATACTGCCCTTCTTTGTGTCTGGCAACAATTTTTGACTTAAAGTCTATTTTGTCCAAAATTTGCATAGATGCCCCACCTATTTCTTGGTTACTATTTGTATGGAATATCTTTTCTATCCTATCAATTCCAACCTATATGTGTCTTTGGGTCTGAGGTGAGTATATTGTAAACAACATATAGTTGGATCATGCTGTTTTATACATTCTGCCAATCTGTTTCTTTTGGTTGGGTAGTTTAATCCATTAACATTCAGTGTTATTATTCTGAAGGCAGTACTTACCTCATCCATTTTGTCCTTAGAATTTTATTTTTCTTATTATATTTTTTCTCTCTTTGCCTTTATTGCATCCTCTTTTTCTGTATAGTTGAACTTTTGTGATGTGTCTGACCAATCCCTTTCTCATGCCCATTTCTGCATATTTAAAAAATACATTCTTTTTGGTTACTCTGGGGTTTGTATTACACAACCTACATCTATCACCTAATAATTTGAATAGATACCAACTTAACTGCAATAGCATTCATGTTCTCTCCTATCACATTCTTCTGTTTTCCCTCTTTATGTTGTTTTTGTCTCACATAACCTCTTCACATTTTCTGTGTCCATTATCAGGATTTTTGAGTATTTCTTATTCAATTGTATTCTAACTCTCATAGGAATTAAAGACTAGGGTTATATATTGAGGCAGGCAAATACAGGTTTTGTATTTACCCATTTTCTTATCTTTTCTGAAGATCTCCACTTCTCCATGCTCCAAGTCACTACTCTCTCCTATCTTTTCCTTTCAACCTGAAGAACTCCATTTAGAAATTTTTATATGGGAGGTCTTTTAGTGATGAACTATCTCATTTTCTGTTTATATGTGAATGATTTAAATTCTTCCTCATTTTTGAAGTACAATTTTGCTAGATAAAAATTTTTTTTTGCTGGCAGATTTTCTCTTTTGGTACCTTAAATATATCATAGCACTGCTTTCTTTCTTCCATGGTTTCTGATGAGAAAACAGCTCCTACTCATATTGAGAATCTCCTGTATGTGACAAATTGCTTTCTTTTGCTCCTTTCAGAATTCTTTATCTTTGGCATCTGACATTCCAATTAGTGTGTATATTGTGTAGGTATTAGTGTTTATTCTGTTTCGAGTATGTTGTGCTTTGTGGACATGAATATTTATGTCTTTCACAAGAGTTGGGAAATTTTTGGCTGTTATTTCCCCAGATGTTCTGTCTGCTCCTTTTCCTTTCTTTTCTCCTACTGGAACTCACATGGTGTGTATGTTGGAGTGGTTTATGCTTTATCTCAAGTCTCTTAGATACTGCTCAATTTTTCCCCTATTCTTTTCTCTATCTGTTCTTCTGACTGTATGATTTTGATTGTCCTGTCTTCCAGTTCCCTGATTCTTT
>JAQZBX010044209.1:0-21426 GCA_029593785.1 Cabassous unicinctus
AGAAATGAGCTATTAAGCCACAACCCATTGAGAAACCTTCAATGCATATTGCTTAATGAAAGAAGCCAGTCTGAAAAAGCTACGTTCTGTATGATTCCAACTATATGACATTTTGGAAAAGACAAAACTTAGAGACAGTAAAATGATTTGTGGTTGCTGGGGGTTCCGGGGGAGGGAAGTGTACAGGGCATTTTTAGGGCAGTGAAACTACTCTCTATGATGCTGTAATGGTTGATAAACGATATTATGGGTTCGTCAAAACACACAGAACTGTATAATACAAAGAGTGAGCCCTAGTGTAAACTAAGGGCTTTAGTTAATAATAATGTAATGATATTGTTCATCAATTATAACAAATGTACCCACCAGAGCAAGATATTAATAATAGGAGAAACTGTGTGTGTGTGTTTGGTGGAGGGAGTCCATTTTTTTTCACAATTTTTCAGTAAACCCAAAACTGCTGTAAAGTGATTTAAAACAAAATCAATTGAGCATTTTTGTGGGCCTATTTCTGCATTTTTTATAATGTTCCATTGATATATATGCCTATCCCTTTGTCAATGCCGTGTAGTCATGATTTCAGCAGCTATATAGTAGGTCTTCGAATTGGGAAGACTGATAACTTCCACTTTCTTCTTTTTTTTTCAAAAATTTAGTTTGCTAGTTCCTTTGTTTTTCTATATAGATTTTGGAATAATATTTTCTATATCTACAAAAACACTGGGATTTTGATAGGAATTCTTTTAAACTTGTATATTAATTTGAGAGAATTGATATCTGTATAAGTCAGCCAAAGGGGTACTGATGCAAAATACCAGAAATTGGTTGGTTTTTGTAAAGGGTATTTATCTGGGGTAGAAGCTTACAGTTACTGGGCCATAAAGCATAAGTTTCTTCCCTCACCAAAGTCTGTTATTACATGTTGGAGCAAGGCAGCTGCTGATGTTTGCCAGGGTTCAGGCTTCTTGGGTTCCTTTCTTCCTGGGGCTCCGTTTCTCTCCAGGCTCAGCTTCTCTGTTTCCTCCACAAGGTCAGCTGTAGACTAGGAGGCTCTCTAGGCTTTGTCTCTCTCCACAAGGCCAGCTGTGAACTCTCAGGCGAATGGCTCATCTCTATCCCGGGGCCTTCTCTCCTTCCTCACCAGAACTCCAACAACAAAACTGCTCCCTCTGTCCTTTGCCTTGCCTTTTATATTTGATTCCCCACCCACCCAGGGGTGGGGCTCAATGCCCTACTGACGTGGCCCGGTCAACGCTCTAATCATAACTTAATCATGCCCAGATTAGCAGACCAGTTTACAAGCATAATCCAATATCTATTTTTGGAATTCATAATTACATCAAACTGCCAAACTGCTACAATATCTTTACTATGTTGAGTCTTCTAATCCATGAACATGTCTCTCCATTTATTTACATCTTTCATCATCATTGTGTAGTTGTCTGTACAAGTTTTATACATGTTTTGTTAGATTTACACTTAAGTGTTTCTTTTTTGAGTAATTATAAATGGTATTGTATTTATAATTTCAGTTTTCACATGTTCATTACCAGTATATAGAAATACAGGTAATTTTTGTATGTTTATCTTTTATCTTGTGGCCTTGCTGAACTCACTTATTCCAAGAGTTTGTGTGTGTGTGTGTGTGTTTCTTGGAATTTCTACTTGGACAATCCTGTCACCTGCAAGTAGGGACAGTATTGTTTCTTGTTTTCTAATATGTATGCTTTACACTTCCTTTTCTGGACTTATTGCACTAGCTAGAACTTCCAGCACTATGTTGAATGAAAATGGTGAGAATGGACATTTTTGCCTTGTTTCTAATCTTAGGGAGAAAGCATTCAGTCTTTCACTAAAAGTATAATATTAGCCACAGGTTGTTTATCAAGTTGAGGAAGTTCCTCTCTATTCCTAATTTTCTGGGAGTTTTTATCATGAATAAGGGTTGAATTTTGTCAAATGCTCTTTCTGCAAATTCATACCATCATGTGATTTTTCTTTTTTAGATTGTTAATATGGTGGAGTACATTGACTGATTCTCTAATATTGAACCAGCCATGCATCTCTGGAATACTCCCCACTTGGTTATGGTGTATAATTCTTTTTATATATTGTTGAATTCTATTTGCTAAAAGTTTGGATATTTTTCATCTATATTCATGATTCATGAGGGATTTTGGTCTATAGTTGTTGTTTTTTTTGTTGTTGTTGTTGTCCAGCTTTGTCTGGTTTTGGTATCAAGATATTACTAGCTTCATAAATTAATTGGGATATGTTCTCTCCTTTTTATTTCCTGGAAGAGATTGTGTAGAAAGGTGTTAATTCTTCTTTAAATATTTGTTAGAATTCACTAGTGATGGATACCATCTGGTCATGGAGATTTCTTTTTGGGGACTTTTAAAATTAAGGGCTCAATATCCTTTATCATTATTGGGCTACTCAAATTATCTTTTTCATATCAGATGAGTTATAGTAGCTATACTTTTCAAGGAATTAGTCCAAGTTGCCCAATTTACAAGTATAGAATTGTTTGTTGTATTCCCTGATTATCCTTTTGATGTCTTCAGAGTGATAGTCCCTCTTTTATTCCTGATATTGGTAATTTGTGTCTTTTCTGTTTTTTTTCTTTTCTTTGTCAGTCTTGCTAGAGGTTTGCAAATTTTATTGATCTTTTCAAAGAAGCACCTCTTTCACTTATTTTCTCTATTGTTTTTCTGTTTTTCATTTCATTGATTTCTGCTCAAAGCTTTATTATTTCTTTTATTCTGCTTACTTTGAGTTTATTTTGCTCTTCTTTTAAGCTAATAGGTAGTTAGGAGTTCAGCTAATTGATTTGGGACCTTTCATGTTTTATAATTTAAATATTTTAGTGCTATAAATTTTCTTCTCAGCACTGCTTTAGCTGCATCCCATATATTTTGATATGTTGTATTTTTCTTTTTTTGTTCAGTTCTATTTTTTAAAATTTAATTTTCTTTGATTTTTCCTTGTTCGCCCATGGATTATTTAGACGTATGTTTAATTTCCTATAGAGATTTTCCTCTTGCCTTTTTTTTCCTTCTTGTGATCTCCTTAAGAGCAGAGAATATTCTTTTTCATATCAGATTAGTTATAGTAGCTATACTTTTTATTTTTGAAATTCTTTTAAATTCGTTGAAGTTTGTTTTATGGCTCATGATATGACCTACCTGATTAATGTTCTATGGGTGCTTGAAAAAATGTATATTTTGCTGCTGTTGATTGATTATATTTTTCGTATCTTTTCTGTCCTTGCTGATTTTCTGTCCAGTAGTTCTATCAGTTGCTCAGAGGGTGGTGTTGAAGTCCCAACTATGCTTGTGGATTTGTCTATTTCTTTTTTAGTACAATCAATTTTGCTATATTTTGAGGCTTTGTTGTTTGGTGTATATACTTTCAGGATCATATCTTCCTAGTGGATTCATCTTTTTTATCGTTATGTAACGCCCTTTCTTGTCTCTAGTAATTTTCTTTGCTCTGATGTCTCCTTTAATGGATGACATATATATAGCCAAGAGCAATATAGCTACTCTTGCTCTTTTTAAAAAATTTATTTTTGTATGGTATATCATTTTCTATCCTTTTTCTTTCAACCTACCTATGTCACTGACTTTGAAATGAATTACTTGAAAAGTGTATAGTTTGGTTTGACTTTTATCCTCTCTGCTTATTTCTGACTTTTAATTGGTATGCTTAGACCATTTACATTTAAGGTAATTAAATGTAATTATTTAATTTTTAAGGTCATTATTGCTATTATAGGGCTTAAAGCTGCCATTTTATTTTTTGTTTTCTATTTGCTTTCTCTGTTCTCTTTTCTTGCCTTCCTGTGGATTACTTGAACAATTTTTTAGGATTTAACCTTGATTTATTTATGGTGTTTTTGAGTTGATTGCTTTGTATAGTTTTCTTAGGAGTTGCTATTGATATTACAGTATCAACACGTAATTTATCACAGTTTACTGGTATGAATATTTTACCACTTTGAGAAAAGTATGAAAATTTTACTTCCATTTAGGTCCTTTTGTCTTCCCCACTTTTAAATATCATTTTCTTGAATAGCAGATGGTGTTACATTTTTGTGTCAATCATCACATATGATTTAGAAAACTCATAAGGAGGAGAGTCCATTGTACTTCTCCCTGCTTTCTTCTTGTCATTGTTCTTCCTTCCTTCCTGATGCTCCAAGATTCCTTCTTTTACTGTTTACTTTCTGTGTTCTTCTCTTTCATTTAGCCTTTCTTTAAGAGTAGGTTGGCTTGTGACTAATTCTTTTAGTTTCTTTTCATCTGAGAATGTCTTTATATTTCTTTCATTTCTGAAGTACAGTTTCATTGGATATAGAATTTGCAGTTGGCAGTTCTTTTCCCTTAGCACTTGAGAGCTGTTGTGCCACTTGCTTCTGCCCTCTGATTTCAGTTGAGAAATCTGATGTCATTTGTCTGGTTTTCTTCTAAGTAATGCATTGTTTTTCTGTCTGCTTCAAGTTTTTTTTTTGGCTTTATTTTTCAGAAGTTTAATTATGATGTGTTTTTGTGTTTTTTTTTTTGGGGGGGGTGTTATCCCATTTGGGATTTGCTCACCTTCTAGTATCTTTGTGTTTATATCTTTTGCCAAATTTGGATTTTTAAGCCATTATTTCTGCATATACTCTTTCAGCCTCTTTTGCTTTCTCCTCTCCCTTCTGGGACTCCAATGATACAAATGTTGCATTTTTTTGTTATTGTCTAATGTTATTTTTCATTATTGTTTCTTTTGTTCAGATTGAGTAGATTCTATTGGTATGCTTTCAAGTTCACTGATTCTATCCTCTGACATGTTCACACTATTGTTGAGTCTATCCAGCAAGTTTTTGATTCCTGTTATTGTATTTTTCTGTTCTATAATTTCCATTTGGTTCTTTATGTGTTATGTTTCTTTGCTGAGATTTTCTATTTTTTCATTTGTTTCAAGGGAATTTGTATTTGCTTGTTGAATCCTTTTTATGATGGTTGCTTTTAAATATTTGTCAAATAATCCCAAGATTTGACTCTATCAGTGTTGGCATCAGTTGATTGTCATTTCTCATTCAAGTAGTGATTTTCCTGGTTTTTGGTATGACAGGTGATTTTTGATTGTATCATGAACAATTGGCAATTATATTAGGAGACCTTGAGCCTATTTTTATTTTTCATTTTAGCTTTCAGTCACCCTGTTTAGGTTTGGCATGCAGGTCCTGGCTTACTTTTGTGTACTGTGGTTCCGGTGACAATCTAGTTTTTAGCATCTACATGGTGTTATTTTGGCCTGCTTAGCTAACTTCCTACCCCTGAGACTCCATTGGTCTCTGCTGGTGCTGTTTGAATGAACAGAAGGAGCTTCTCCTGGCTGATCTCCTGATGACTCTGTTTGGGGAATGGAGTCTCCAGTGGACACAAAGTGCACTTCCCAGGCCATGCACGTATGGTGGCAGGATCCCCCTTTGCCAGTGGCCCTGGGCAAGGAGCAGAATCTCAGGTCCTGTGGGGAAAATCACTTGTCAGTCCAGGGATGCACAGTGTGCCATGAGCATCCTTGCTGATGCCCCTGCCTGCCTGGTGTTAATTTTCAATCTTTCCCTTCAGCCTCCCCCATGTATTGTTGAGGAGGCCTAGCCCATGCTATTGAGGGAGGGCTCATGCTCCTCAGGGACTATCATGTCTGTCTGGAGTAGGTGCTCATGAACTTTTACTCTTCCTGAGGGCCAATTCCTGCCTGCGATGCTGCTTGGCACATTGGCCATAAGAGGGACATGGTTAGGGGCAAACCCCATGGATTCAACTAAGGCCATTCCTCAACCAATATTCTGCAGGTGCTCCAGTGGCATACCTTCCAACCTTGACACATACCTGGTGCCCCTTGTACACTGATTCTCTTCTCAGAGTATCTTTTCCTCTGTCAATCAGACCCCATTTTCCTTTTATATTTAAGAGAATTCTCATGACTTCTCATCTACCAAGAATACCTTTTCCTGTATTCCAGTGCCATTTAGAAATAAATAAATATATCCAAACATATGTATATGTATGATTTATAATGATTTTGAGCGTTGAAATGTAGTTCATCATCTTTGATCATTTTTTGTGATGTCCTATGTTTTCTCAAAATTTCTATAACAAACAAGCATTACTTTTTATAATCAGTAAATCCCATTACTAAGACTAAAACTTTTGGTCTCCTCTTGGGTAGACTACAGGGAAGTGAAAATGTGTGCTCTTTGGAAATGGGCTCTCACTTATCTAGTCTTCTGGAAGTGCTGTGCTGGGGCCCCAATCTGCAGAGCTTGGTTTATCTGCCATGAGGGTGCATGCAACTGTGGAATGCTGCTCTGAGATCTCAGAGGAGGGGTGAATCCTTCCCCTTCTTCAAATTGCCAGTGTGTGCAAAATGCTAACACTACACATTTAAGTGACGTATAGATCAGAACAGAATCATAGCTTGATGACATAAATTAAAGTAATTATATTCATTAGCATGATAAAAAATATGCAAACAAATGTTTATTAAATGCAACCATATATCAACTCCAAAGGCTTTGGCGTTGTTTATGTCTTTGTTGCTCCAGCATTTCGTCAAAGGTGGCCTGCCAGGCTGAACCTTATTGACACTAATAGTAGTGGAGGGAGGAGGAGCCAGCCCAGAATATTCTGGGCTTTGAATAGGCACTGGAGGCCTGCAGGTTTGCTACCAGGCCTCCCGGAGCCTTTCCTTAGCTGGCCCCAATAAAAGGAAGGAAGTGTGGATCCCTTTACATTTAATGGAGGGAGGGCCCCCCGCCTTGTCAAGATATTGTCCCCAAGTGGGAATGAGGACACATGCAGAAGTGTGTAGAGGTACTTCCTTCCATTGGTACCTGTCACTAATAGAGAACCCTTTTCTGTCAAGTTGGCTGTGTCTTTCCAGCTACTGCTGAGTCTCTGGCAGGTGAAATTACTTGCCCATTCTGGAGCCCATGTAGGTGGGAAATTGGCTCATAGGAAGCCTGTTATATAGTTGGGTTAGGTTCTTGCTGGGGAACCTCTCATTTTTGCCAGAAAGTATGTGAATCATACACACAAACACAGTCACGGTAAGAGTCATGTTCTTTCGGCACGTTGGGACACCAGTGTTGGCCTTGAAGGCTGATGTATCGCAGGTGTGCTTATGTGCGGGGGTGGGGGTGGGGGGTGTTGGGGGGGGCTGGTGTATAATGACGGCAATTACGACCATTGTCAACAATATCTGGAGAGGTTGGTTAGAAAGATTATTTAGTATCTGCTTGTCCATGCATCCATCCTACGTACGTTGAGGACACAGTCATTCCGGGCTGTGTGCTGTGTTTGTGGGGGAGGCTGAGATGAATTCCACTGGAAGGGACAAATTAGCCACACAACATGGAGGGTGAACAATGTCAGCAGTTGTGGTGGATGGATGTGGAAGAGGTGGGAGCAGGAGAGATGGTCCAGGGCTCTAGATAGAAGTTGGTAGTTGCCTCTTCTGCACTACTTTTTCTACATCTGCCTTATCCTCTGAGTCCTACAAAAATGCCAGCCCCAGTCAAGAGGATTTGGTGAGGCTCCAGTTGTTGACACAGTGGGCTATCATCTAATCCCCTCTCTGCTTTCTGTCTCCTGGACAGAAGGGGCAAGTGAGCGAGTGAGTTCAGCTGCATCTTTGGCTCTGCCTTCCATAGTTCTTGTCCCCGACTGCCACTGGGCTAAAGAAACCGACTTTGTGTCTATGCTGACTTCACAGGTGTCACCCATACTCGGCCATCTGCCTTTTAAAGGAAAATGAGATGTTACAGGGAGTGGGGATCCACGCTATGGACTCCTTCTCACTAAGGAAGTGGAAAGTGGAGATGCTTGAGTGTTCGCGGTCAGTGCCAGCACAAAGCAAGAAGAAAGTCTGGAGTTTCCATGGATGCGGCACAGGGATTGGGGAGAGCCTGGGAGTTTGGCCAGCCTGCCAGGGGCAACTGGGGTCAGCTACTGCAAATCCTCTGCTCTCTTTTCTTAAAAAAGGGAGCTTGCATAATTTATTTCTATGGTGTGGTTTATGCTGGGAGGGAGAGAACAGATGTTAAGAAAACAAAGGAAGGCACACCACTTTTGTTTCTGAACCAATGGTGATCAATTCTGTATACTTTACTGCCTCGTCCATGTTTTGGGGATGGATATTTCAAGCCATTTCAATCAAAAGTGGTGCCACTCTAGGCTCTAAACAAAGGCCTAGATTTATTTTTTTTCTGGCAGCACAATCCTCAAAGATTACACTTGCTGCAACATTTTTAGCCACGTCAACATTCCTTAGGAAATACAAATATGGGCATTATTTCATGGAGATGGCACTGGGTAATATAATAAAATGGATTTATTTCATCTTAATTTATTTAAAATGTGCATAGACAGAACTGGGATAAAATCCATGAGATGAAATATCTCGTTTGCATGAATATATTGAAAAATTCAGCCACCTTCTAAGCCAAAAACAGAGGCAACTTTTTTTTTCTTCCTCAGAATAAGAAGAATAGGTGCTCTTTTTAAAGCAAGAAAATATAACCTTGACAGAGAGAAGTGATTCATGTCCCTTGGTCCCTGTGAAGGTGTGAGGGATGCGTGTAGATGGCAGCCAGGGTTCTGGGAAGAGGGATAGGGGGAGAGAGCAGACGGGCTTGCACGGGGGCTGGGCTGGGCTGTGAGGGAGGAAGGGCGTGCAGCGTCTGAGTTTCCTGAGGCTTCTGCCCCAGTCAAACCCCACATCACACCCCTCGACTTGACTGAGTCTCAGAAGCACCTACCCATGGAGAACATGGCAGAGACTAAGACAGGTGAGTGTACCTCCTGCCTCTGGGGCTGCAGCACTGCATCCTCCTCGCCTCATCCCCAGGCCTCCATTCTGCACTGGTCCGTGAAGCTTAACATCTTAGGGCCTGGGCTTCCGTCTGGTCCTCTCAGCCTAGCACCTGCGTGACTGGGAAACCATTCACCGTCATTGACCTTGGTGTGGGCAGCTAGAGTTAGAGGCTGAGTCAGTCGACTTGGATTCATATCTGAGTGAACCCAAAGCTGTGTGACCTTGAGCAAGTTTCTTAACCTCTCTGGGCCCCAGTCTGCTCATTTGCAAAATGAATTTGATAGTGGAGCCTACCACATACAGGTCCACATATATGTCCCTTGGTCCCTGTGAAGGCGTGAGAGATGCGTGTAGATGGCACGTGAGGTTTAAATGAGATGCTCCAGAAAAGGACTTAGAACATGCCTGACTTATAATTAGCATCCAGTGAATGATCGCTATTTTTAGCTTTCTGATCAATAGAATGGAAATCATCTTTAATCTCACAGGGCAGATTACTCGCTACTATCATTGCTGATATTAATAATTGCCCTCAATTTCTTTATTTTCTGTCTATAAACTTATTGAGGGAAGAATGACAAATACTTGCAGACGGTGTCAGTTAGTGGAGGTAGGAATGGGTTTCTTTTTTTTTGTGGGCTTGCTCAGGCCAATTCTCTTCTCATTCTTGGGGTTTGGTCCAGACCTACCTGCTCTTCCTGCCACATTCAGTGACCTGGGAAGGTTTGTGCTGGGGCTCGCTCCAGGAGGGGCTGACTGTGACCCAGGGGGCCAGCTCTCTGGTCAGTGTGGACCTGGACTGGACAGTCGTGTGGAACTGGTTGCTCTGCGGACCCCAAACCTGAGGTCTGTCACCTTAACCATCCTTGGCGTTGCATCTTCTCGCCCTTGGACCAAACTGTTTAGGGGAAGGGAGGGCTTCTGATAAATCACATGGCAGTCACAAGCCTCGAGTCTTTTGGGTAAACTCTGCAAATCCAGCTTGCCATTTCTCTTTCTTTTCTTTTCTTTTCTTTTTTATCCCTGGCTGGGAGTATGTCCCAGAGCAACATCCTCAGCTTTTGAAAATTAAGACCATAGATATTGGGTCCCCTTGGGACCTACACGTTAGTCAAAGCATTTTGGGGGAAAAAAAACCATCAAGGGAATCATAGCTCTGTGTTGGCACTGGAAGTGGGTTGAAGGATGGTTGTGGGGTGGGTGGATTTGGGCCCTCAAGGAGTCCAAGGAGCAGAAGGGGCAGAAGCCTGTGGCCTGAGGCTCTTCCCAGCTCCACCTCCTCCCTCTGCTTGTGGGAGCCTCCCTGAGCTGCCCAGAAACCTGGCCTCCTGGAAGAGGTTCAGTGCAGGTACCCATGGGCTGCCTTAGAGGTGCTTGGTCTAGACACGGGCACAACTGACTCAGGGTCCTGCCATCTCTGGCCCTTCTCACAGGGTCAAGGGGGAAGCAAGTGGTTTTCCTGGAGATCATGCCTTATCACCTGCTGTTTACTTTGATGCTGCACAGTGGACATGCAGTCACTGGCCTTGGAGACCCTCACTCCAAGTTGCAGGAAGGAACTGGTGAGCAGGACGCTGGGGCTGCAGAGATAAACCAGGCACCTGAAATTCTCCAGTTTTAGCAAGTTTTGATTCCTGGGTTCCTGGGGACTGCACAGCAGTGAGCTTGTGCACCAAGACCTAAGAGGAGCTGCAGAGAAAGCCGCTGCCTTCCTCGCTTCCCCTGGGACACAGAAGTAAATCCGAGTGGGATCCGACAGCTGTCCCCTGTTGGGAAGCCAGGGTCACTCTTCCCTGGGCAGCCCCATTATGCTCACACACATCTAGGCCAAGGAGCCTGAGTGTGCACAAGGAGAAACTGAGGCTGAGAGAGGGGTGCAGCCCTGTCCACAGCCTTGTGGCAGAACCAGGACACAACCAGGGGCTCCTGCCTTCCAGTCTGCTAAGTTGTGGAAGCCAGCCACACGGAGAACAAAGACCCCGGATATTTTTAATTTACTTTTGACTAGAGACGTTGTAATTTTACAGAAAAATCATGCAGAAACTGCAGAGTTCCCATATAGCACCCCCATCCCCTGACAGTTTTCCCTATTATTAACACTTTGCATTAGTGTGGTACCTTTGTTACAACTGAGGAAACAATATTATTATAATTATACTATTAACTGTAGCCCATTAAGGCTTACTGTGTGTTGAACAGTCCTGCTGTTTCTAAAAAAATTTTTACCCTGTAACATATATACCCTAAACATTTTTTTAATAACGTAAAAATTTTTTGTAATCTCAAGAATGATTATCCCATAAACCGTTTCCTCTTAGACCATTCTGTTTTCCCTGGGCCCAGACTTAGCTTGTGCTTTGAGGTGGGAGGTCAACTCATGGCAGAGTGGAGTTATGCCACATGGGCCCCCACCAAAAACAAATTAGAAAGAGGCGGAAGTCCCTTTATTTGTCCTGTTGCCACCCCAAACTGCCTTTACTTCCATGGCATCAGGGAAAGGAGCTACAGCCAAGTGGCAGAGAAAATAAATGTTGGCCTCTGAACTTCTCAGGACCTGGGGCTGGTGGTTTATGACAGATTTCGGGGATGCTCGAGGGTGGCTTTTGATTTTGGCCAGTGTGAACTGCAGCCTCAAGGCAGATAAAGCTCTTGGGGACTGTTTGGTCCTGTCTGGCTCACTGGCTCCGCCCCTCTTTGCCAGGAGGAATGCCAGGAGGGAAAACTCTGCCACGTGCCTGGAGGTTCCATTCTGTGGGTCCCTGACCCCGGCTGCCCAAACGCCCTCCTTCCCTTGTCTTTTTCCAGAATGGGTGGTGGTTTTGGGCTCCAAAGCAGGTGTCAGGTTCTGCTGGTCAAGCAAATGCAAAGAATAAAGCCTAGGCGGAGATCACCTGCTCTGCGGTGCCCCTGGCAAACCTTCCATTAATGTCAGTGATGATGTTTTCCTATTGCGGTAAAACTAGAGTGGGACTGGAGGCCAGGCCGGGCTGCCGACGTGGGGTGATTTATGGATAAGGAGGTCCAGCTGGCCCAGTGTCCAGGGACCCAGATGTCAGTTCCACCCAAGTGTGCCTCGGTTCCTCCGGGTGAGCGCTCAGAACGGGGAGCCTGCTGCTTCAACCTCCTGGGGTGAGGTGGGGGGTTGCTTCCAGGATATGAGGAATCACAGCATTTTTTGTTCTAATCGGAGCAGCTCTTGGGCTCAGCCTGGTGTGCGCTGAGCCGGAGTGTAAATTGGGTGATCATGTAATTTATTGTCCTAACCGGGACAGTTTTGGGAGTGAAAAGGGGCATAATGATAATTCAGCAAAGACTGTCCTGTCAAATTGGGACATAAGGTCACCTTGAGAATAGAAGATCATGGCATAGCTAAGTTTATTTTGTTCACCTCTGCTACCCAGTTCTTGGGAAACTTTCGGTTTTGGGTGCTGGCATGAGCTTGGAGGGCACATGCAAGCGTACCTGCGTGTGCAGGGTACTCAAACGGTCTCTGGCTGGACTAGCCCAGTGGCTGCTTCCAGGATGTGGGGCTGGGGGTCATGCCCTGTCGGCTTTGTCCACGTGGGTGGAATGGTGAGCTGAGGACAGGTACTGGGTAATTCTCACCTTACCACCCTTTTACTACAACCCAAGGCTGGGGTCTCTATCCCACCCCTGCAGCAAGAGTTCATGGGTTCTGGAGTCGGACACCCCCGGTTTTCATCTCAGCGCTGCTGCTTACTGGATCCAGTTATTTAATGCATCTTAGCCATTAAGAGGGCATAGTAACTGATGAATTAGGGATGTGGAAGGATTATTGAGATAATTGCAATGTGCTTGGCAGGTAATACATGCTCAGTTATTATTCAGGGCAGTGCCTTATGTCAAAAGGTGCTCCATTTTGTTATTGGAAGAAAATATAACTTGTACTAGTATTTGTTTTACTCTATATTTAATAAAAAAAATTTTTTTAGGCAGTTAAAAATTTTGGGGTATAGTATTCTTATGTGTACAATGGTACATATATAATATACATTCATATATATAATGATACATACAAACCTATATATGTACATGATATAATTATATGTATAATTAACCAAATGAAATGTGAATAAATTAGTCATGTGTTGGGGTGCATGACCAACAGTTTTTACTGATAAGATTGCGTGATCAGAAAAAGTTTGGGGATTTCCTTTGTAATTAAGATAGAACCACCCACCCAGATGAAAATCTGTCCTTTTGGTTGGAGACACTCATGGAACATGAGGAAGTTGCTTCATTCATTCATTCATTCATTCACACATGCATTCATTTATGAGCTATTTACTGAATGCCTTCCATATTCCAGGTCCTTGGGGTATATAACTGAACAAAATAAGTAAATTGCAGAGCACATTGGAAGGTACAAGTGCTATTTCAAAGAAGCAAGGCAATTGGCACCTGGAGTAGGGCGTGGCAGTGTGCAATTTAAGGTTGGGTGGTCAACAGGTTTCTCATTGGAAAAATGACATTTGAGCTAAGACTTGAGGGAGGTGAGGGGCTTGGGCTTGTGTTCCCTCCCCCACCCTTTCTTGGGTTTTGCTTCAGTCCCAGATTCAAATTTGAATTTTTCCTGGAAATCTCCTGAACTTTTGTAAGTCAGAGCAGACTTTCATCAGCACATCACACTACTAGGTGACCAGCATGTGCTGGCAGTACACTGACTAATTAGCTCTCTCTTTTTTTTAAACAATAACATCAACAATAAAACAACCCATCATTTGGTTTTCTGGGCTTTGGATTTGTCTTGGGAGCAGAATGGTGAGTGCTGACTGCCAGATGCTGGGCCCAGAGTTTGGAACTTGGGGCTTGCAGAGTGGCGTGCACGCTCGCAACAAAGTCACTCGTTGGCAAAATGAGGAGAGGGTTAACTGAATTTGTGGAAGCATTTTTGATGAGTTGAGGTTTCCCTCCCAATTGCATTTGTCCCAGAGTGACAAATGTTGGATGGAGTGGCCATTAGGGAACTGGCTTTAAGACAACACACTGTAATGGTCATGCCAATTGTCTGGAGGCAACTGAAGCTGTGGACAAATTTATCCTGTGGACAGTGAAGAGTTTCAGGTTTAATTTAGAGGGTAAGCCCTCTAGTTCCAGCCCTTCTGAGTTCTTTAGCGCGGCTTTTAACAGCTGTTTCCTCTGCTCTCTGAGGAGACTGTGGAGCTCAAATAGGATAGCTTCATAAAATGAAAGTCTTAATTATTATTTAGCAGTTTCTCTAGTGGCCATGCTTCTCACCACAATTTCAAGTCTCATCCATTCTACTCAAACCATCCTGGCCGCACTCTTAGTGGGTGACTTTGCTTTGTCCTTCATTCAGAAGATGGAAGCCGGGGGTCACAAACACCCTCATCTTTCCACTCCATCCCTCTACCTAGCTACGTGCTTAGATGCCTCCTCTCCCTCGTCTCCCTTCTTCCCCTCCCTGCCATCCCCTTCTCCACAGTGAAGATGTGAGCCTCCTTTTACTAAAAGCAGTCTCCCGCCATATAATCTGGAGTCCCTCTGCTCTAAACTTTTTCAAGGTCACTGCTTGTTCACATAACTCTTCTCTCTCTGCCATTTTCTACCTCTCTTTTCCTATTGCATCATTCAGATTAGTTTCGAAACAGGCTGTAACATCTCCCATTCTTTAAGAGGTAGAACTGTATCACAGTTCTAGAGGCCAGAAGTCTGAAATCAAGGCACCTGCAGAGCCATGCTTTCTTTTAAACCTATAGGGAAGAATCTGCTCCATACCCTCTCTGGGCTTCTGGTGGGGGCTTGCCAGCAATCAGTGGCTCTTTCTGCCGCAGTCAGCACATGATGTTCTTTGCTCTGTCTGTATGTGTCCAAATTTCCTTTTCTTAAAAGGATGCCAGTTGACAGCACATCCAGTGGTCCCACACATTTGTCTCTTGCTTCAACAGTGTTTGGACAGAACAGACCCGGGGACTATTCTCCTCTCTTCGGCCTCCAACAACCCTCCAACTTCCTTTCCAGTTGCAACCTCCAGGACCATCTTCCCTGCCACCCCCTGCTTCCCAGTACAGCTAACACACTTTTTTTGTGGTTAGCTCCTCATTGTCAACCAACCAAGAGGTCCATCAGAATTATTCTGCCGCTGCTGTGGAGGCCTCCACCAATCGCCTGGTCACCTGTGGGCCTCCTACAGCACCTCTCTCTGGGCTTCTATTTCAGTCATGATGATGTGGCCTTGGAAGGCATGGACCTCATCTTCTGTGAGTTGGTAAAGGAGAAGCTCAAGGGCTTTGAGTGAAGATGCAAAACCAACTTTGCAGCTGCAGCCTCTTCCAGGACATGCAGTTGTCCCAAGATGAGTGGGGTCAAACTCTGGATGCCGTGGAAGCTGCCAAGGTCCTGGAGAAGAATTTGAATGAGGCCCTTGTGGATCTGTATGCCCTGGGTTCTGCCAACACAGATCCTCAATTCTGTGACTTCCTAGAGAGCCATTTCCTAGAGGAGGAGGTGAAACTCATCAAGAAGATGGGTGACCACCTGACCAACCTGCGCAGGTTTCCTTGCCTGCAGACGGGGCTGGTGGAGTATCTGCTGGAAACGCTCACCCTTAAGCATGACTAGGAGCCTCCAGAGCCCAGCAGCCTTGGGGGGTGGGCGGAGGGACTGTGCATTCGCCTGGCATCCTGGCTTCTTCCTGAGCCCCTCCTTCCAGTAGGAGGCATCTTTTTAACCAACCACTTTGCAGCCTTCTAACAATCCATGAACCAATGTAAACAATAAAGCTTTTTTGCAGGGAAAAGAAGGACATCAGTCATATAAGAATAAGGGCCCACCTCTCCTATGGGACCTCATTTTAACTTGCTTAGTTCCATCTATAGCAGGGGTTCTTAACCTTTTTTGTTCCACGGACCCCTCTGCTAGTCAGACAAAAACCATAGACCCCTTCTCAGAATGTAGCAGAAGAGTTTTATGACACTCAACTAGCGTCGGGTCTAACAACTACCGTAATTTTGAAGTATGGATGAGCATAAGTGATTTTTCAAGATATGCACCAACTGTAATGTGATATGAAATGAATACTACTGTAATTTATTGCATATATTCATAAGTGAAAGAAATGCTAGATTTCAGTTAGAGGTCAAAGAAAATAAATACGTTGATTTTTTTTCAATTCAAGCTCACAGACCCCCTGAATTCCAAATAGCAATCCTATTTCCAAATAACTTCACATTCTGAGGCACCGGTGAGTAGAGCTTCAACATATCATTTTGGGAGACACAATTCACTCCATAACACATTCTGTCTTCTTTGTTTACTTACCACTTTCTTATTTTTAAGCTCTATAGACTAGCCTGTGTCCCTCTAACTCCTGGTGACCTCTGGGTTGTTACATTTCGTAGCTTTCTTCAATCTCTCTCTCTCGCTCTCTATCAACACAGCTGACATCTCTCTTCCCTATAAAACACTCTTTCCTCCCCACTGCCATGCCACCTCCACCTCCTTCTCCTACTAAGGACCCTCGTCATCTCTTTTTCAGTCTCCCTTGCTGGCTCCATCTTCTTTTGGATTCTCAGGAACTTAATCTTGGATCCTCTTCTCTTGTACACTCTTGTCTCAGCTGACCTCATTCATATCCTTGATCTTAAAAATCTTGTATATATAAACAACTCTAGCATCTTTTAAAAATCTTCAGCTCAGATCTCCCATCTGAGCTCTGGGGATTCATGGGCATTTCAAATGTAACATGTCCAATACTTAACTCTTGATATTTCCTGCACATATACTCTCCTCTGGCCTTCCCCACCTCGGGAAGAGGTGCCTGCATTTACACTATTTCTCAACTCTCCAACCTAGTTGTCATGCTTCATTCCTGCTCTCCCTCAGACATCACGGCCAGTCCCTCACCCAGCCTGAAGGGTCTACCTCAGGATACATCCTAATCCCTTCACATCTCTCTCTCTTCATCCCTGCCCCGGCCCTTATTTCTCACTTGGATAATGTCGTAGTTTCTAATTTGTCTCTACTGCCTCCTTATAATCTATTTTCTAGTCAATAGCCAGTATACCGTGTCCTGCATCTGCTTTAAACCCTTCAGCGCCCTCCTGCTGCATCTAAAATGTTATGTATTTGGGCTTCTTATCCTGTCCTTGCCCTCCTCTTCAGCCACACACTCAACTGTCTATATTTCAGTCATGATGCTCTTGTCTTGGAGACTTTGAATGTGATTTCTCCTCTGCCTGGAGAGCTTTTGCCCCAGCATGTGCTTGACAGAGCCCCATTATCCTTCTGGTCTTGGTTTAAGTGCCACCTCTTCAGGGAGGGTTTCCCCAGCCGCCCCTTTAGGTCAGGCCTCCATATCTCATAGGTTAATTTTTCTTTCTTGGTATTGGAAAATCGTCTGGACGTCTACCATGTGCCAGGCACTCGAGCACTCACCGGTTTACAGTGGTGTACAAGGCAGAGGAAGGGTCCTGTCCCCAGGGAGCTGACACTCTGGCTTGAGAGGCAGATAGTAAAAACAAGTGTGCAAGACCTGAATACGCTGTGTGAAGGACACTAGCAGGGTGAAAAGGGTCAGCTCTTGGGGGATGAAGGAGGTGGGAAGAGGGGTGTTTCCACAGGCAGGTAGAGTGTGACCTTCCCATGAGCCAGTTCCTTTGAATAAAGGCTGGATGGAGAACCTTCTAGAGAGACGAGCAGTGAGTGGAAAGGCACTGGGCTGTGTTCCAAAGGCATTATGAGGGTGCCTAGGTGGGCAGGTCCAGCTTTCATTGTGGAACCAGCCCCGTGTTCCCCTGTGTCACTTCTGGCTTTCACACTGTGAGCTCCATGAGGGTATACCTGCACTCTTCCACCACTGCGGTACCACCAGCTCCTAGCATGTGCCTGCCCCAGAGTAGGTGGTGAATAAATATTTCTGAACTCTGAATGAATGTTATTACTATTAATGAGACTAACTCAGTCTCCGCCCCCTTCCTTGTTTACATTAGCCATTTCCCTACTGAACCCTCTGTTTTCCAGCAATGCCAAAGGGAGACAGCCCTGACTGAATTATCACAAATTCCGATTTGGGGGAGTCTACATTTCATCAGTGAGCCACTGATGTGCCCCCCCTCTCCCCAGGGACTGCGGGCTTTACAATGAAACTTTCCACCATTAGTTTTCACTAACAGTCCTCAGAATCTTCTGGAAGCTCACTAGCCGGTTCCTACAAAAAGCCTCAATACTTTCTCTGAGTCACAATTGGTTGCACGTGCCCTTCATTCTCTTGGAAGGCGGAGAAGTCCTCCCCAGCTTTGCTGGCTGCAGGCGACTGGGGGTTTCTTTGCACAGAACATGCTTCCGTGTGACTGACAAGAAGGCTGAGTGTTTTTTATATGCGGTAAGATGTCTAGACAGGTCCATCTTTTCTGTATTTGATGTGGAATCTTTGTTAGGCACAGGGGACCCGGAGAAGCTCAGATCCAAACCAGCTTGCAAAGATGAGACCCTTGCCAGGAAGTCTGTGTTGTAATGAGGTCTTTATGTCAATGGGATTTTATTTATTTATTCCACATGAAATTAATTTATTGGCTGTATTGCTTAGACGTCACTTGGCTCCCACTGTTGGTCGTGTGTCCCAGCCTGTTTGGGAAAGGACTTATTATTTTTAAGAACCGTGTGATTCCTCTGTGGAGCTTGACTCAATTTAATTCCACTGGCTTCGAGGGGCAGTATCCGCCTTGGAGTGTGTATGTATGTGTGTGTGCGTGTTGTACTTCTGTGCACAACACATGCCAAGCAATGCTGCACAGGTGTAAATCAGAATGCAAGAAAGCCCGAAGGCTGGGTGTGAAGAAAGGCATAATGTATACACAAAAGTGAAGATAAAGATGCTCTGAAAAATACACCTCAAGCTGTCTATGCAGTTATAATTACTCAGATAAATATGCAACTTAACGTACCTGTTAGAGGAACGGGCTCAGAGTCAGACTGCCTGGATTTGAACCCCAGCTCTTCCACTTAGCCTGTGTGTGACCAGGGCATGTTGCTTTATCTCTCTGTTCCTCTATTTCCTCACTTGTAAAACGGGGGTTACAAAAGTGCCCTAGAATTGTGGGCAGATTCAATGAGTCCCTATGGATCAAGCACTTGAAGCAGCGGCTGGATGGTGGTAGACATCCCATAGAACAATTTTTGCCCATTTTCAAAAATATATATTTTTTATTTTTTTAAAGATACTTAGATTACATAAATGTTACACAAAAAATATAGGGATTCCCATATGCCCCACTCCCCACACCTCCCACATAAACAACACCCTTCATTAGTGTGGCACATTCATTGCAATTGATAAACGCATCCTGGGGCATTGCCACTGAGCATGGACCATAGTTCACAATGTAGTTTACACTCTCTCCCACACAATTCTGCAGGTATATAATGGCCTATATCTGTCATTGCAATGTCATTCAGGACGATTCCCAAGTCCCAAAAAAGCCCCTGTATTACACCTGTTTTTCCCTCTCCCTGCTGCCAGGGCCTCCAGTGGCCACTGCCTCCACATCAGTGTTGTAATTTCTTCCATTGCTAGAATCACAGTAAGTCTATAGTAGAATACCAGTACTCTAGTCCATAGTTCATTCCCCAATCCTGAAGATTCTGTGATGGTGATGTCCACTCCACCTTTAATTGAGAGGGAGCTTTGATCCCATATGGAATGGATGGGGCTCTCTTACTTGCAGTTGTAGGCTCTCTCATTTCCTTGGTATGGTGATTGTCAATCCTCACCTCCTTGTTATTTGTCCTGGGTGAATCCAGTGAACTGGAGAGTAGGTGTTGCAACTCTGCTGAAGCTCAGGGCCCAGCTGGCACATGGACAGCCCAAAGAGTCAAGTCTCTTGGTTGTACACCTACCAACTCCAGCATCAAGTATAGGTTCAAATAGAAGGGACAGATGAGCCATGTGTAGGGAAGACATAACTGAGTCCAACTCTGTCACTCTCAGGAGCACAAACTCCAAAGCAGGGCCCACTGGCAAGGCCCCAAACTCTGGAGCTATCTGCCCCAACCATAGGACCTGGGTGTCTCAGAGCCCTCAGGAGCCCCACTATTTGGGGTAGTATCCACTTTGGCAGTCTATGAGATCCTGCTGAGATGTGCATAAGTGTTACCTCTGGGATGACCTCACGACTCACTTTGAAGTCTCTTAGCCATATAAACTCATTTGCCATTACCTTTTCCCCCTTTTATTCAAAGTCTTTTTCCAGTTGCATTGCTAGTTGGTGCTTGGTAGTAATCCCTCAGTGCCCAGGAGGCTCATCCCCGGGAGTCATGTCCCATGCTGGGGGAATGGTAATGCATTTATATGCTGAGTTTGGCTTAGAGAGAGGCCACATTTGAGCAACAAGGAGGCTCTTAGGACACAACTCTTTGGCACCCCACAACACTAATTTTTCCCATTTTTTATTGGGCTGTTTGTTTTCTTATTATTGAGTTTTGAGAATTCTTTATGTAATTTGGGTTCAAGTTTTTTTTTGGATATGTGATTTACTAATACTTTCTCCTTGTCTGCAGCTTGACTTTTCATTCTCTTAATAGTGTCTTTTTATTTATTTTATTCTATTTTTATTCTAGTAACATTTAAACAACTTAAAATTCCCCGCCTTTAACCACATGCAAATATACAATTCAGTGGTGTTAATTACATTCACAATGTGTGCTACCAACATCACCATCCATTACCAAAACTTTTCCATCACTCCAAACAGGAACACTATCCCAACTAAGCATTAATTATCCATTCCCCACCCTCATTCTGGCCCCTCATAATGTGTGATCTAATTTCTGATTCTATGAATTTACGCACTCTAGTTGTTTCCTATAAGTGGAATAATGCAATATTTGTCCTTTTGTGTCTGATTATTCCACTCAACGTGGGGTCTCCAAGGTTCATCCCTGTTGTAGCATGCATCAGAACTCTATTCATTTTTATGAGTGAATAATATGATTAACAGTGTCTTTTCTAGAGCAAAAGTTTTTCATTTTATTTTATTTTTTTTAATTTTTTTAATTTTTTGGAGAAATTGTATGTTTATTAATATGTATCAATAAAATTGATTTGTTAAAAAAAAAAACTTACAATGCACAAGTCAGCCCCCACAAGAAAGAATTATCTGACCACAAATGTCAATAGTGCTGAGGTAGAGAAACCACGCTCTATTGTTTTGCTTGCTTTCATAGCCAAACATTTCTAAAGAAAATTTTATATATGTTTTCTCCATTTCCATATCCCTTATTTATACTCTTCTTTAAAACTTTTATCAAGTAATACTTGACATGATATTATTAAAGTCAAATGCTACAAAGCTTATGACGAAAACAGCAGTATTGTTCCAGTATCTCTTGTACTTAGTGGTGAGTCTGTGATACAGTTTTGACCAGTTAGATATAGATAGAAGGAAAGTATCTCTTCTGGATGAAAGGACAAAATTAGCGAGGAATAAACCTTGGTACTTCTTCCTTTTTCCTACTTGTAACTTGACTACAGCAGCCATCTTATAAGAATAAAAGCCATTTACTTAGGTTGTTAGT
>JAQZBX010044210.1:0-21428 GCA_029593785.1 Cabassous unicinctus
CCAGTAGAAAAGGAGGTGGGGATAGTGGAAGACCTATCTATGGGTCAGATGACAAATTGAAAACGATGTGCTCTCCAAGAAAACTGAGCACCTTTTTATGGCTTCTAAATCAAGTATGGCCTCATGCCCTGTAGTTGACACACATGATATGGCAGAGCAAATACAGCAAATACTAATTTTCATTTTTGTAATACCTTCAAAATAGCTTTTATTTATTGTAATGGTCTTGACAGCAAAAAAACAGCTACTATTTTGATCAAGTTTATCATTCTAGGTGCCACTTAAAGACAGAGATTTATTTTTTAACTCCAGTATTAACTGGAAGTTCATTCAACAAACCTGCAGGTTCACTGAAGTCACCTGACCCCATAGCCCTTGCCTTCAATGCTGTGCTCAAGTGGCTCCTCTGGGATGGCGCTTCCTTATTTTTGTCTCTCTTCAGTCATTCATCCAGGGGTCACTCACCCAGTGCCTGCAGAGCGAGGAATGCAGAGTCCAGGCCTTACGAACCTGAGGGACTGGCTGGGAGATGCAGGACAATTCTGGGTACTTTGGGAACACACAGAAATGGCAAGCAGGGTAAGGGGTGGGAGATGGTGGTCAGAAAGTTTCCAAAAGGAGATGGACAAAGTGGTCACTGGATTCACATGAGCATGTGGGGGCTCTCAGCCGAGGATGGGAAGAGGTAAAATTGGAGGGGCTGCATGGCAGGAAGGAGCTGGACTTCATTGGGGAAAGCTTTGGGGGCAGAATTCCATGCAGGATGGAATTTGCAGTAGGCAGCATGGGGGAAATGGTTGAGCAGTGTTGGAGGACAAACTAAGGAAATGGGTAAGAGCAAGGACATATTTAAATTCTACTAAGACAGAAGGATGAGATAATTGATGTGTGGAAGGGGGTGGGGGGAGGAGGAGGCTGGGACCACTCAGCTTTGGGCAATTGGGCAGCGCCATTCACTGAGAAAGGAAAGGGTTGCTCATGAGTTTGGATGGGTTAGGATTTGCTCTCTTCTTTTCCACAGTTTCCTAACACAGAAGTGTATCTATCAGAAAAAATTTCAAATGAGACCTCCAGCAAGCCCAGAACGCAAGGCCAAGCCTGGCTTCCAGCTTTCTCCTCAAATAGAGATGGCTGAATCTGCAAGGCATGTGCCAGATTCTCTTCCCGGAAAGACTGAGAGGTGTGGGCCAGCTCATGGCTCCTGGGGCCAGGCCCTCCCCAGAAGGTACTCCAGAGGACCAAAACCTGGGAGGAAGAGCGCAGCATTAGAACGCCACATAAAGATGGTGGAGCCCGATTCTTTTCTCTGAAGCACAAAACTCCACCCATTCTTCACATGTGGCACAAGGAATGTTTCAAGTGATGTCCAATAAGATTTGAAGCTTTTGACTTGGGGAGGAACTGATGAGGGGCCCGAGGGGCCGGGCAGGGATGTTCTCTCTTCTGTGGTCAGAAGTAGATGCCTGGGGAGGGGGCAGAAGCACATGCCTCTCCACACATCACCCCCCACACCCCCCCAATGGATTCTGTGACTCTGTAGCCTCAAAAACAATAGAGAAAGTGGACGCAGGGGTTCTGCCCTGGAGAGAATGAACTCTCGGTGAGGCCTTGGAATGTTGGTTTTGGATACAAGTGCAAAGTGGACAAAGCCACCAGGAGAGAATGTCTCCTGAGTGAGAAGAGAAGTAAACTGAACGTAGAATATGGGGGGACCAATATTTGAGGACAGAAAGAGGAAGAGGTGTCTAAAGAGGTGCCTCAGTCTGCTGGAGCTGCTAGGACAGATCCACCCCCTGGTTGGCTTAAAGAACAGGGGCTTATCGTCTGACAATTTTGGAGCCTGGGAGCCCAGGACCAGTGTCTCCGCAGGCTGAGCTCTCTCCTGAGCCTGTAGCCTCCTGGTGCTGGCTCGCTGCCATGCCCGGGGCTCCTTGGCTGCCATCTGCCTCTGTCATGTGGCGAGCCGTCTCATCTTCTGGCTTCTTCTGACTGCATCCAAATTCCCTCTGCTTATGAGGCCTCCAGGCATGTGGACTCAGGCCCACCCTGACTCAATATGGCCTCATCTAAATACGGTCTCTGAAGATCCTATTCACAAGTGAGTCTACACATTAAAAAAATAACATGTTCAAAGGTCCTGTTTACAAATGTGTTCACACCCACAGGACTGGGGATTGGGGCTTGAACATGTCATTATAGGGGACAGGATTCAATCCCCAGCAAGAGGTAAGGAAAATAAAAATGGGAAAAAGCAGAGTCATCACATCCAAGAGAGAGAGAAAAAGTTTCAGAAAAGATGGCACAGTCTGCAGGGTGGAATGCTGCAGACAGATCAAGAGACAGGAGGTTTCAAAATTGGCCTTTGGGGTTTCCAAGTAGGGGCCAAGGCAACTGGTAGTGTGAGATGCCAGCGTGGGGAAGAACACAGGGTCTTTGCATACAGAATGAGCAGAGAGAGGAAAAGGCTGTGGTGGCCCCTTCGAAGGAGCCTGGGTCCGAGACGCTGGAGTGGGCGGACCCAGGGCCAGGGTCCCCTCTAACAGGCCAGCTCTTTTCCCAGGTCTGAGACTCTCCAAAGGAGGTTCCTTTTGCCCAGCCCTTCCCTGGCCAACTGCTCATCTTGGTTGTCCCTTCCTCAAAAAACATTTTCTGGACCCCTCTATCTAAATGACTTCCTGCTCTTTTATTTCTTCATCACATCCTAAATTTATTCTTTATTTCCAAAGCACTTGCCCCTATTTGCAATGATATATTTGTCTCAATTCCTCTTTGTTTGATGCTGTCTCTCCTATTAGACTGAAAGTTTCATGAGGGCAGGGATCGTGCCTGGTTTTGCTGGTTATTGTGTCCCTGGCGTTTACCTGGCATTTATTAAAGTTCAATAAATCATTGCTAAATCCATCAATCACGCTTCTTGTGCTACTTATCCTTTAATTTTAACACCTAGTGACAAAAGTATATTTGTAAGCTCTTCACTGAGGAAAGCATAAACTACCATTTGAAGAATGCAGGACAAATAGTCTCAATGTTTTAATGTAGCTTTTGAGCTTCACCGTGATGGTAATCACAAGAGACCGGGGGCTGAGAAAACACCTGGAAATGTCTCTTTACCAGTCAGTGCTGCCCAGAGACTGGCTGCTCCCAGGATCCTTGACTTGCCCACAGGCAGTCCCAGGCTGAACGAGTTCCCTGGGGAGTGCTTGGAGCTGAGGGTGATGCAGGTTGGCTGGGATCTTCTGTGTCTTCATGGGCCTACAGAGAACAGCCTCCCGGCACCGGACTGGGGAGTGTAACAAGCCTCACTCCCTACACAGTGC
This sequence comes from Cabassous unicinctus, assembly GCA_029593785.1. Lineage (NCBI taxonomy): Eukaryota > Metazoa > Chordata > Mammalia > Cingulata > Chlamyphoridae > Cabassous > Cabassous unicinctus. The sequence goes on from JAQZBX010044210.1 coordinate 3,318, forward strand.
CGTTGGCACTGCCAGGGGCCAGTTTCCTCACTGGACACCCCACACACCTCCCCTTACTGAGGGTCAAGTCTAGGGAGGAACCAGAGGTGGAGGTGAAGCAGGTGAGGTGGCAAACACGTCTCATCTAAGGAGCAAGCCGGACCGCTGCCACATCCTTCTTCCAGCCCAGTTCCCACATGTGTTTTGCTCTAATGACCTGAGAGCCTGAAGAGCTGGATGCAGAGCACAAGGGCACAGTGAGCTCCGACATGTGCAGTCAGGGTGGCCACAGAACCAGCTGCCTTTTGACTGAGAATCTATTATAGATGTTTGTATTTTTAGGACAATCAAAAATGGGCCATCAGTCACTGCTTCTTTTCATCCCCTTTTCCTTCCCTGTGCATGGTGGCAAGTAGGTGGAGATGACATTGGTGTGAGAAGATGAGGTACCCTCCAGAGGCTGGGGAGGGGCATTCCAGCACCAGTGGGGATGTGGATGTGTGGTGTGTGTCACAGCTGGTGACATGTGGTGGGCACAGGGTATCTCTCTCTGTGGCCCCAGACCGCTGCTTGGTGGGCTCCAGGTTGTTTTGGTTCCAGAGGCTGCTTAAAGCAGATAGCATGAAATGGTTCAGCTTGAGCACTGGGAATTTATTCACTTATGCTTGGAGTCCAGGAAAGTATCCAAATCAAGCCATCATCAAGGCAATGCTTTCTTTCCAAAGACCGGCTGCCGGCCATCCTGGGCTCCTCTGCCCCGTGGCAAGTCACATGGTGGTGTCTGCTAGTCCCTCTTTTCCTTCAAGTTTTGTTGATTTCAGCTTCTTGCTTCCATGGCATGTGCTGCATTCTCTCTCTCTTTTTCTCTCCTCCTTCTTTCTGTTTATAAAGGACTCCAGGATAAGGATTAAGTCCCATTCTAAATGGGGTGGCTCGCACCTTAACTGAAGTAGCCTAATCGAAAGATCCTACTTACACTGAATTCATACCTCAGGAATGGATTAGACTTAAGAACATGATTTTCTGGGGCACATACAGCTTCAAACCACCATACACATCCTCTGTGCCCACCGCTGCCCTGAAATCTGCAAGTCTCATTTCCAAAGTGGCCACACACTGGAGGGGTTTTGATTCCTGCTATTCCTGTTTAGACTTTTCATTAGCTCAGTTTAGTTACTATGAGTTTGTGACAGTTTAAAAGATCCTTTTATCCTCAGCTCCATTTTCACCAGCTTCTGACTGGTAGGTGGAGTCCAGTGAGCTCAGCTGTGGTTAGGGAGGGGGAAACAACTGGAGCTGGTGACTTGCCACTTCAAAAGCAGCATGAAAACTTTGCTACATTGTTCCCTGAGGATGGGGAAGAACTGGGGAAGAGAGTGCCCGTATCATAGCATCATCTCAAAAGGTAGATCTCAGTTGTCTGTTGGAGGGTCCGTTGAGCATTTCCAGCACCTCCATTATGCTCCAGTCTTCCCAGTCTAACCAAAACCTGCACACAGGATTCGCTTCTGTGTACAGACTGACTGTCATCCATCACCTGCTTTCCCAATGTCCTGGAACTCAGCGCAATGGGAAGCCTGATGGAATGCACCAGCCGAAGTCCCCTCTGATGGCTGACAGTGTGGGGCTGCCAGGGCACGCCTGGTCAGGTTGAGGGGTCCCATGACATGACACCTACACTAGCGTGCCCTTAACCCAGCAGTCTTTCATTCTGTCCTCAGTCCCTGCCTCCTTTCAGCCCCTTGACAGAAGTCCTTAAGTGCTGGGATGTTTTAAAGAAGTGTCCTTCGGTAGAGCTGTTACTGAAACGCTGCCATCAGGAGTGGCTCTGCTATTTCTTGTACCATTGTTAGATCCACTCCAAGAGAGTGCGCTGCCTCCTGTTCTGTTCCCAATGTGTAAAGCTATATTACCCAGTGTGTAGCATTTCTGCAGTGAATATTAAGACTTGTTGCTTATCTTCTTCATAACAGGCTTTTGAAACACTTCTTTGTGCCATAAGTTTTGATTTAGCAAACAGGCAAACTTTTAATATTAACATGCATAAGATAAAATGGAAAAGTTGTATGTTTTTGCTGCCAAATCTCCCCAGACATATTTCTGCAATCCAAGTCAATTTAATTTGTGCAGGAAGGGGAGTGGTGCTCCGTGACATTTTTGATGCTTGTGTTCCACATTGAGCCCTAGCCACTGGAACAGAGATACTTGAAAATCTCAAGGGTTGAACATACAGAACTTTCTCTTTTGGTCACATCATGTGTGCTCCTGAGGAGTGGGTGGCATCCCTCCAAGCAATGCTTTGGAGAGCCAGCTTTCCTGCATCTTGGGGCTTTGCCGTTTTGGCATGAGGCTTCCTCTGCTGTCACAGAAGGGAAAAAGGACATGAAGGACTGCATGCATTGAAGGCCAACCTTGGCAGGGGCACATGTCACTGCTGACTCATGTTTTCTTGGCCAGAACTCGGTTCCCCGTAAGGAAGCCTGAGCTCCAGAGTCCAGCTGTGTGCCCTGGGGAAGGTGGACACAGCTTTGGTGAAGAGTCTGCCTGCCTCTGCCACAATCCTTTCCTCTCTTCCTTGACCCGTCTCCAATTCCTTGGAAGTTTCCCTTGGTTTGCTTCTACAGTGCAAAGCTCGACTGTGTAGCCCTAGTGTTTGAGAATTTATGAAAGTATCTAAAAATACAGAGTGCAGTCTTATTTTATGAATTTTAAATTATGTGAATTTAAAGAGTGTGATTTAAATGTTAGTAAATATTAGCAGAATCTCAGTTTATGTGTAAAATCTGAAAGAATAAAATATACCAAATTAAAAGATTATCTAAATTATGTAATTTCAAAGCCGGCTGGCAAAGGGAATTGTAAAATATTTGTGCTGTTGACACTCAGAGGCTCCCCTTTGGCTGGTAACATAAGTAGTCACCATCCTTGGCAGGTATTTTACATGCATTAGAACCTGTGAAAGCAGTTTTAATGATGAAAGTGGTGTTTTCTTAAGGTCCATGGCTGAGAGGGTTTGGAGGAGAGACAATGCACCCAGGGCCATGGCCCCTGAGTTGGAGGTGTGTCTAGGACATCAAGGTACAGGTGCCTTAGGAGTGGGCAGAAGAGAGGTCACGGCTGCTTAGACCCTCGCCCCCTCACCCCCAAGGTGCACGGACGTCACAGACTAGGGGGGCCCATCAGCACTTCACATGGATGGCCTGCATTAACTATCACTCTGACCGAGTCGACTCACTTGAATTCGATGGACTCTGTGTTTTGGGCCTTCCTAGTATTTCACATCATCTATGGCTTCAGGATGACTAAGTTAGCTGTCTAGAAGCATTGCAATGAACTGGGATAAAATCTGCATTTTCCCCTTGGATGCACCTGACTCATACTCAAGACATTTCCACCTCAGACTCATCAGTGGTCAGCACATTCCCCTCTCCATATTTGAAGTATTTGTCATTTAAGTCATTTCATGTGGTAGCTGTGTTAACTCCTAGAACCATAAGACAGAATCATCCTTCAGACATATCAGACAATGTTGTGAAAGTAACATTGAATCAAAATGACTTTCACTAAGTCAAGTAAATAACTCTGATGATTTCTTTCAAAGTTATAGGGCAGGTCATGTTCAGAAAAGAATCAAATATTAAGCTGAGAAATTGTTTAATTTCTAATTGAATCCATACCCAGACTCTTAAGTGAGGCCATTGAAGATGGTAACCTGGTTTCCTCTGCACATTAATCCAAATTGTGTCTCCTTGATGCAGCCATACCTGACAGCCAACCCAAGGCCCCAGTGGTCTCCTCAAAAGGATGCAGTTAACAGCATAGTTTGATATATAACTTCATAAATAACTCACTTCCTTCTTAAGGAATGTAGTCAATACTAATTAAATGAACTTGGGGGAACAATTGGGCTATATTTATATAAGTATAAATATATATAATTTGTTTATCGATGTACATGCAGATAATGATATTTCTATGCCTAACTCCATATTGCTTTCTTCATCCATTTTGGTAGGTCTACTATGTCAGGCCATTTGTCCAGGTGACAGTTTTGTACACCATGAGGCACACATTTCCTGTGGCTTCTTAGAGAAATCTAGTGTCTCAATAAAACATTACAACCTAACATTATTTTTAAATGTATAAAAGCAATAACTAGAAAAAATGTGTTGCAAGTATTGATATATTTACTGAGTGGTATTACTGAGGGTACTATTTTATTTTCTTCATACATATCCTGTATTTTCCAAAATTTCTCATATTTGGAAAAAGAAAAGCTATCATTTTCCAAAAAGAAAAAAGATTCATGAGGGAAACATATGCTTGAGGAAGAGAGATGGCCCAGTGACAGGTGGCTAAGACACACATTCACTAAAATGAAATAATATAGCCAGGAAAAAGAAAAGCAAAAATAACTGCTAGTACCTTGCCAGCCTTTGGGGATGGAAAAGAATTTGAATCACAAAAATTACTTCCTCTTTACCTCTTTAAAAACTCAGTGACTGCCGATTTAACTGGGAATGTTTTTGTGGCAGGTAGGAGCATAAACTGACCTATAAGAAATATCTTTATTTCATAGTCACCATTTCTCTTTAAAATCATTAAGCTTTTTTAGCACATGGAAAAGCACAGAGAATAACAGTCTTTGCTCCCATCCAGCTTTGTCAAGCCTTAAGGGTTTGTGCCATCAACTTCAGCTATTACTTTGTTCCTGTTGTTGGGTGAACGTCACAGGTAAAGCTGAAGTCCCAAGTGTGCCTATCCTTGATGCCACTCCCTCTCTCCTGCCCTCCCTACCCAGAGGTAATCACACTCTAGAATTTTGTGTCATCATTTCTAAGAGTGTTTTTGCCCTTACATTCCTTAAAGGTGTTTAACAGACTCGTTGAATTTGGGAGGCAATAGCTTCATTTTCCTCCCATCGCTGGCTTCAAGATGGCTCCCGATGGCATCTTGGGGGAATCCATAACATTCTTTTCTTTTTTCAGGTGGTAGAAGAGTTCCTTTTCCATGTATTACAAAATTCAGTTCAGTCTAAGTCAAGACTTTATACTCTCCTCCAATACGGGTATTTTCCCCAGCTCAGGTGACCCATCGCCCTACTCTCCATCTTTTTCCACCTGACTCATTTTTCTGCTTCTTGGTCTCTCTTCTTGGTCCCAGGAGGGGGCTCAGCAGAAGGGAAACTTTCCGTGTGTCTGCCCTCACTGCCAAGGGGCTTCCGAGGAGTGCACTGGGGATCTTGGCCTGCATCCCTTCCTGCAGGTGCTCAGGCCCTCTCAGGTGGGGATTCTGGGCCCTGCCTCTCATCCTTTTGGGTGAAGCTTGTTGAGAATGGCTCACTGTTGGCCCATGGGTAATATTCTTTTCTTTCCCCACTAAGTATTGAACATTCTCACATTCTCTCCTCCCCCTGCCTTCTCCAGGCAATAAAGATTTACATCTTCACTGTGTACATCCCCAGACTCCTGGGGTCTTTCAAGAGCAAGCTCTTCCTGCTCAGTTCCAGCTCAGGGCAGCCATGGTGAGGGTGGGAGGTGCTCCCTGCTCCTCCTCCCCTTTGCCTGTGGTTTTTGGAGACCCACCTCACCTGGCTGAGGGGGTCAGGCCTGTTGCTCCCCTGGGACTCCCCTTCTCTTCTCTGAGGAACTGCTAGCCCCCTGTTATACTGACTGTACTGGAAATGGATGCCCGGCCATCTTACCACCTTTCTTGTGTCTGGGGCATACGACTAGAGCCTCATTTTAGAGCCTGAAGCTTTTGAGGCTTTACCCAAAATCCCGAGTCACAGTAGAGGCTCTATATGTATTCATATATAAGTATATATCCTCAAAGGTATTCGTAATATTTCATGTTTTTAACTTTTTGTAAATAATATCTTATACCTATCATTCAGCTAGCTTTTTCCCCTCAGCCTTATGATTTGATATTTTTCCTGTGATAATCCATGAGCCTCAAATTCATTCATGCTTACCTGTGGCATGGTTTTTCATTGAATGACCAAACAACAATTTAAATATCCATTCTCCCATTGATAAACCTGGATCTCAGGTTTTTACCATGACTAAATGCAATTAACAAGTACATCTTTTTGTAGAAGAAAGACTTCTCTTCAGTGTTTCATGCCAAAGCTTTCCTGCTCTATGTCTGCTCTCTGTTTAGAGACCAGAAAGATATGATTAAATCTTACAGCTCTCGTCTTTCCCTGTGGTCAGATGTAATGTACCAGAAAGCTCAATCAAAGACCACCAGAATGAATAATCATTGTCCATGACTTCCAGAGGCAATAGAGGTAGGCTAGAAGTCACATTTGCCTGGTGTTTAATGGGAAAAAATCACCATTTCTCCTCTTTTTGCAAAAAGACAAGTTCCTCCTCCTCCTCTCTTCACCTGGAGTTAGTCTGGAGGGCTATGGCACCTCCTCAGCCAGGACGGGAACTGCTTGCAGCTAGCCTTTATAAATAGCCTCGAGGAGTATTGCTTATTCAGGACATTATCACATAAAGCTCACTCAGTGTGAATGGTTTTGGCTAAAGCCAGGTGACTAATAGATACTAAACTGGAAGTTAAATTGACCACAGTTTCTAAGATGAACCCTTGGTACTGAATAATTGTCAAGACTGTTATTTTATGTTGACCCTCTCCTTTCAAAGCTCTACTGTGTATTGAATACTAATTTTGTCATGCAACCTTTTATATGTGTATGCATTCTAGGACTTGCAATAGCTTTTCCCTTGACTCTGGATTACCACTTACTATGCACTTATGTGAATAGTAAATATTTATTTCAAAGAACTGGAAAGCAGTAAAGAAATCCATGATAGGAAAAGTATGGAGTTGTGAACTTTACTTATGTGACCAGGTTTTCCAAATCAGATCCCTTACCGAATAAACCTGTCCCCTTTTGGGTATCTCTATTGCCTTTGCTATTTCTTGCCTGAACTGTTTTTTAAAAAACAAAACCAGACCTTTCTAACAAAGCTTGCCAACTCTGGGCTTGCTCCCTTTTAGTCTATTCCAACTGCTCTCAAAGTGATCTTTCTAGAGTGAAAATCTCATTGTTTCCTGCTTAAAATCCATCAAGGCTTCTCCTCATCTGTAGGGTAAAGTAAGGAGCCCTTTGTGCTCTGAATCTGCTTCTTCTTGCTCCTACTCTGCTTCTCTGCAGTCAAACCATGCTCCAGGTGCCCTGTTTTCCAGCTACACCCAATTTCCTAAAGATGCCATAGGTCTCCGTGCCCTCTGCTAGGAATACTCTTCCTTGCCCTATTCCCTGACTAAGTCCCCCTTTAAGACTCCAGCGCAGGACAATCTGCTGTCTGCAGCTGCTCCAGAATTCGCCCCTCATCTCCATGCCCCAGGTCCACACATTCCTCAATTAGGGCACTTGGCCAAGAGTTTTGTAACTGGGAATGTGTTTGTCTCCTCCATTGGACTGTGAGCTTTTTGAGGGCAGGACTGTCTTGAAATAGCAATCTTTTTCTTTTTCATAGTTTTGAATTTAAATTAAAATTTATAAATGTATAATATGACTCTATTGTGCATATTAATATGTATGACTGCATCACACATGCACACACATATGCATGTGCACAAAGCCCTGACTTTTAGCTCTCTCCTTACCCTTGCTTTCTGAGCTTAACAAGTTATTTAACCTCAAGACTTTGGGGGTTGAGCTTAGTGATATTTTGTGACCTTGGAGGAGTCATTAAAAGTTTCATCTCACATCATTCATAGGCTGTGATGTCCTTGAGATAAAAATAAGGACATTTCTCCTAAGTCCTTATTCTATCTTAGCACCAAGCAGAATACTTAGCATAGCTTAATAAATGTTTGTTGAATAAATTGAAGGAAGAAAGGAAAGAAAGAGGATGGGGAGTAGGAAGGAAGGGAGGGAGGGAGAGAAGGAAAAAAGGAGGAAAGGAAGGGAAAATGAAGCAGGAAGGGAGGGAGGGAAGAAAGAAAAAGAGGGAAGAAGGGAAGGTGGGACGGAAGGAGGGAAGGGTGGAAACACATAACCGTGGTATTTGTTGAGACCTGCGTGGGAAAGGATGATACCTGAACATCACTGGAATTCTGTTGGAAAAGAGGAAAATGGAAGAATTGGATGCTGGATAGGCAACAGTGTCCACTCAAAAGTGTTTGTGGGATACAAAAATAAATCAGACATAAAACTTGCTCTCAAGTAGCTTTCTGTCTAAGACAGGAGATCAAAATATGGATCTCTATAAAACTACAAAGCAAGTCATGGGAATTGTCTGGGGCAAAACTGGCCTTCGGTAAAAGCTCTTTGAATAAATAAGAGTGAACAGAAGTGTAGAGTTCTCCTGGAACTTCAGAGGAAGATAAATTACATCTAGCTGTGAGGCTCTGGGGAAGGAGAAATGTTTCCTGATGTAGGCCATGTGGTCAGATAGGATTTGGATAATGTAGGATATGGGCCATGATTCAGGGGTGATGGAAGGATGGGGGGGGGCATTCCAGGTAGAGTGGAGAGGGGTGACTGGGAAGCTGGGATTGATTCAATTTGGCCAAACCATTTAGTTTTGGTGGTTGCAGAGTCTGGGACACTAGTCCACAAAACCACACTCACTTTTTAAAAAATTGTACTCTAATAACGTATACATAAACTCAAATTTCCCCCTTTAACACATTCAAATATTTATTTCAGTGCTGTTAGTTACATTCACAGTGTTGAGCTACAATCACCACCATCCATTAGCAAAACTTTTCCATGGCCCCAAACAGAATCTGGGTAAAATTTAAGCATTAACTCCTCATTCATTCACTATGCTCACCCTAGCCCCCAGTAAGCTATATTCTAGTTTCTGACACTATGGGTTTGCTTATTCTAATGATTTCATATCAGCGAGATCATACAATATTTGTTCTTCTGTGTCTGGCTTATTTCGTTTAACATGATGTCTTCATGGTTCATTCATGATGTTGCAGGTATCAGAATTTCATTCCTTTTTACAGTTGAATAATATTCCTTTGGGTCAATATATATCACAATTTGTTTCTCCATTCATTGATTGATAGACAATTGTGTTGCTTTCATCTTCTGGCAATTATGAATAATGCCTTTGTGAACATTGGTGTGCAAATATCTATTTGAGTTCCTACTTTCAATTATGTGGGTATATACCTAGAAGTAGGATTGCTGGGTATATGTTAATTCTAGGCTTAACTTTCGGAGGAACTACCAAACTGTCTTCCATGGCCACACTGCACCATTCTACATTCCCATCAGCAATGAATGAGTGCTCCTATTTCTCTGCATCTTATTCAACACATTTAAAAATTTTTTAATAGTAGCCATTCTGTTGGCTACTATTAATTGACATCTCATAATGGCTTTGATTTGCATTTCCCTAATGGCTAATGATGTTGAGCATTTTTCATCTGCTTTTTGGCCATTTGTATACCTTTTTGGAGAAATATCTATTCAAATATTTTGCCTGATTTTTAATGGCAATTCAAGGCCTCTCACCCTTCCAAGTAAATTTGATGATTCCATTTCTGCAAAGAAGGTTGTTGGAATTTTGACTGGGATTGTGTTGAATATGGAAATTACTTTGAATTAAATTGACATCTTAACAATATTTAGTCATCCAAATCCATGAACACAGATTGTCCTCTGATTTATATAGGTCTTTTAAAATTTCTTTTAGCAATATGGTTTTCTGTGTACACATCCTTTACATCCCTGGTTAGATTTATTCCTAGATATTTGTTTCCTTTAGTTGCTGTTGTAAATAGAATTTTTTCTTTATTTCTTCTCCTGATTTTTCATTACTAGTATATAGAAACACTATGGATTTTGGGTTTTGATCTTGTACTCTGTCACTTTGCTGAAATTGTTTATTAGCTCTAGGACCTTTGTTGTGGATTTTTCAGGATATTCTGTATATAGGATCATATCATTTGCAAATAGTGAAAGTTTGTCTTCTTCCTTTCTAGTGTGGATACCTTTTATCTCTTTTTCTTATCTAATTGCTCTGGCTAGAACTTCCAGTATAATGTTGAATAACAGTGGTGGCAGTGGCATCCTTTTCTTGTTCCTGATCTTAAAAGGAAAGCTTTCAGTCTTTCATCGATAAGTATGATGTTTGCTGTGAGTTTTTCATATATGCCATTTATTGTGTTGAGGAAGTTTCATTCTAGTCCTAGTTTTCTAAGTGTTTTTATCAAAGAGGGTTGTGGATTTTGTCAAATGTCTTTTCTGCATCAGTTGAGATGATCATATGTTTTATTTTTTCCTTCAATCTGTTAACGTGGTGAATTACATTAATTGATTTTCTTATTTTGAACCACAAATTGGGATATATCCCAGATGATCATGGTGTATAATCCCTTTAATATGCTATTGGATTTCATTTGCTAGTATTTTGTTGAGGATTTTTGCATCTATATTCATTCATAAGAGATACTGGTCTGTAATTTTCTTGTGGTATCTTCCTCTGGATTTGGTATGAGGGTGATGTTGGCCTCACAGAATGAGTTAGGGAGTGTTTGTTCCTCTTAATTTTTTAGAAAGGTTTGAGCAGTATTGACGTTAATTCTTGGGATGTTTGGTAAAATTCCTCTGTGAAGCCATCTGGTCCTGAACTTTTCTTTATTGGGAAGTTTTTGATTACTGATTGATCACTTTACTTGTTAATGGTTTGTTGAGATCTTCTATTTCTTCTTGAATCAGTGTAGGTAGTTTGTGTCTTTCTAGGGTGTTGTCCATTTCATCTAGTTTATCTAATTTGTTGGTGTGTAGTTGTTCATATTACCCTCTTATTGTCCTTTTTATGTGTGGAATCAGTACTAATGTCCCCCTTTCCATTTATGACTTCATTTATTTGTTTCCCCTCTCTTTTTCACTTTGTCAGTCTAACTAAAGGTTTTTCAATTTTATTGATCTTTTCAAAGAAACAACTTTTGGTTTTGTTGATTCTCTCTTTTTTTTTTTAATTCTCTATTTCATTTATCTCTGCTCTAATCCTTATTTCCTTCCTTCTGCTTCCATTGGGTTTAGTTTACTCTTCTACTCTTCTTTTTCAGCTCCTCCAGTTTTAAGGTTGGGTCTCTGATTTGAGATTTTTCCTCTTTTTAAATAAAAGTATTTAGAGCTATAAATTTTCCTCTCAACCCTCTTTTTGCTGCACCACATAAATTTTGGTATGTTGTGTTTTTGTTTTCACTTGCCTAAAGATATTTCCTAATTTTCTCTGTGATTTATTATTTGACCCATTGGTTGTTTAAGAGTATGTTGTTTGATTTCCACGTATTTGTGTATGTTCTGTGTTACTGATTTCTAGTTTTATTCAATTATGGTAGAAGATACATTGTATGATTTCAATATTTTTAAATTTATTGAGACATGTTTTGTGACCTAACATATGGTCTATCCTGGAGAATGACCCATATGGACTCAAGAAGAATGTGTATTCTGCTGCTTTTGGGTGAAGGGTTCTATAGATGTCTGTTCATTCTAGTCAGTTTAGAGTATTGTTCATGTCTTCTATCTTCTTATTGATTTTTGTTTAGATAGATATTCTATCCATTATTGAAAGTGATATATTAAAGTTTTCTACTATTAATATGGAACTGTTTCTCTCTTCAAACCTGTCAATATTTGCTTCAGATATTTGTGGCTCTGCCGATAGGTGCATATATATTAATAATTGTTAAGTCTTCTTGTTGAATTGACCCCATATCAATATATAATGACCCGTTTATCCCTTGTAACAGTTTTTGACTTAAAATCTATTTTAGCTAATATTAGTATAGCTTCTCCAACTCTCCTTTGTTTACTATTGCATGGTATGTTTTTTCCATCCTTTTGCTTCCAAGCTGCTTATGTCTTTGAATTTAAAGTGAAACTCTTGTAAACAGAATATAGTTGGGCCATGCTTTTATATCCACTTTGGGCGTTTTTGCCTTTTGACTGGAGAGTTTCTAATCCATTTGCATTTATAGTAACTTTTGATAATGTAGAACTTTCTTCTTCCATATTGCTAGTTAGTCTTTGTAAGTCTTATACCTTTTTTTGACCCTCAATTTTTCCATTAATGCCTACTTTCATATTTATATAATTTTTGTATTATCCCATATTAGTTCCTTCTCACTTATCTCTGGATATATTTTTCATTTATTTTCTTGGTGGTTACCGTGGGGTTAAATTTTAACATCCTAAAAATATATCAATAATTTTTTATTTGATACCAGATTAAACTTAATGGCATACACATATACTGTTCCTATACCCCTCCATCACCCCACCTTTTCTTGTACTTGTTATAAATTATATCTTTGCATGCTGTATGTCCAAAACCATAGATTTATCATTACTTTGTGTGCATTTTCACTTTAGCACCTGTAAGAAGTAAGAAGTGGAGTTACATACAATAAAATACAATACAATAGTGCTGGCATTTATAATTACTCAAATGGTTACCTTTACTGGAAGTCACAATTTCTTTAAGCTGTGTTGATCCACTGTTGAGTGCCCTTTCTTAATAGTGAAGAACTGCCTTTAACATTGATTGTAGGGCTGGTTCAAAAGTGAACTCAACCTCACTTTTGAAAGAAAGTCTTGCTGGATATAAAATTCTTGGTTTGCAATTGTTTTCTCTCAGCACTTTAAGTATTTCAACCCTCTGCCTCTTGGTCTCCATGGTTTCTTATGAAAAATTGGACTAAGTTTAATTGGGACTCCCTTGTATAAAACATGTTGCTTTTCTCTTATAGCTTTCAGAAATTTCTTCTTCTCTTTTGCATTTGACAGTTTGGCCTCCATATGTCTGGGAATATTTCTCTTCAAGTTTATCTTATTTGGTGTTCAATGTGCTTCTTGAATATGCATATTCACATCATTTTGCCAAGTTTGGGAACTTTTCTGTCATTATTTCCTTGACTATTCCTTCTGCTCCTTTCTCTCCTTCTTCTCCCTCTGCGACTATCATAATGCACTTATTAGTACATTTCATGGTGTCCCACAGGTTTCTTAGCCTATTTTCACTTTTTTAAATACTTTTTTGCTCCTCAGCTGGACTCATTTCAGTTGCTTGTCTTTGAGTTCATTGATTCTTTCTCCTGCCAGCTCCAATCTGCTTTTGAAACCTTCCTGGGAATTTTTCATTTTAGTTACTGTGGTCTTCAACTCCAGTATTTCTGTTTGGTTCCTTTTAAAAATTTCTATCCTTTCATTGAGGTTCTCATATTGTTCATTCATTGTTTTCCTGATATACTTTAGTTCTTTCTCTGTATTTTCCTTCATCTCCTTAAGCATAGTAAGATCATTTTTTCTTAAAGTTGTAGTCCAGTGTGTGCACATTCTGATCTTCATTGATGTTCCCAGATTCTCCTTCTTCCTTTGTATGGACCATCATTTCCTGTTTCTTTGTATTGTTGCACACTACACATTTTAATATTTTAAATGATCATTCTGGGATTTAGTCCCTGAGCTGTTTGTTTCTTGAGTTTGTATCCAGCTAGTGATATAACAGATTTTCTTGAGTGCCAGGAGCTAAGAGAACCAAACAAACCAATGCAAAAAACGCATCTTTCATAGTCTTTACAAATTGGGTTTTCATTGGCTGATGGGTGATAGTAGCTGCTGCATGGAGAGTGAAATTCACTGATGTTTACCACAGTTTACTAGCCTTCTCCTTCTTTTCCCTGGGTGCTGCACAGTGTTCTACTAGACTACAGAGTTTCAAAATAGTTGATTCTGATAGTTCCTGCCTGTTTAATAGTTTTTCTGGTGGAAGTACTCATTCCTGGAGCTTCCTACTCTGCCATCTTCCTATAATACTCCCTCCTGCCGTCACCCCTCACACCAACTGCAAGTTTGGCGGTCCCCAAACCACCCTCAGTTTCAGTAATCCAAGGGAAGCATTCATAGAACTCACTGAAAGCTGCTCTACTTACAGTTACTGTTTATTATCATGAAAGGAGACAGATTAAAGGTGCATGAGACAGAGTCCAATAGAGTTTCAGTTGTCCTCTCCCAGCATAGTTTTGGAAAGCACTAACTTCTCCCAGCAACAAGGAGTATGGCCAATCAGGGAAGCCCACTTTGGTGCCCAGATTATATACTGGAGTTCAGCCATGTAGACATGGTTGAATGCCCATGTTGTTGACCTTTAGTCTTCAGCCCCTCTGGAGGTTGAACTGCTACATTTGACTAAAGTTATAATGGACACTGGATACCGCATAGCTCAAAGTCCCCATTATAAAATACACTGTTCACCTCTGTGGTGTGGCCCAAAGTACTTGGTAAAGCAAAACTTTCTTATCAGACAGGACATTTCAAAGGCCTAGGGATAAACTCTCAGTAGCCAGGGGCAAAAGCCAGTCCTCTCTCTTTAGGAAAGGTTAATGCTTTGCACAAAGGTTTACACAATTAAGATGGTTGTGACTCTTTCACTATGATTTCTGATAATTTAGACGTGTGTCATTCTTTCTTCTTGGCATTTCCAGTGTTTGGGAAGCCATCAAATACCTTTCTACCTCTGCAGAAGCTTAAAATATATTCAGAGGTGGCCAGAAGGATATTTAATTAAAATAGTGACATGTAACGTGATGGTTCGGAGGTGAACTCCTGTGATCGTTCAATGTGTGTGGTTATTTATGTTTCTTGGCTGCTGAAGCAAGTACCATGCAATTGTTTGGCTTAAACAGTGGGAATTTGTTAGCTCATGGTTTTGAGGCTAGGAGAAGTCCAAAAACCAAGGTGTCATCAAGAGGATGTTTTCTTCCAGAAGATGGTGGTGTTCTGGGGCTGGCTAGCAGCAATCCTTGGTTCTTGGCTTATCCAGCACATGGCAATGCACTTGGCGGTCTCTCCTGGTTTTTTCCTTCCCTTCTGGGTTCTGTTGATCTTCAGCTTCTGGCTGCTTCCTCTGGCTTTTTCTCTCTCTGTAACCTTCCCAATAAGGCCTTCAGTAATAGGATTAAGACCCATTCAGACTCTACTGGGCCACACTTTAACTGAAGTCACCTTATCTAAAGGTCCTATTTGTAAGAGTTCATACCCACCCACGGGAATTGATTAAGTTTAAGAACATGTTTTTCTGGGATACATAGCTCTAAGCCACCACAATGGTGGCAGAGGTTTCATAGCCTTTCTCCTTAATTAAGGATCATAAACCCTTAACTGGGTAAACCAAAGGCTAAATAAATCAGCAGTCTTGGATAACCTGGAGAGTGTGCTGAAATGATTTTGTGTTGGGCAAATGGGATTGGACTTTCTGCTTGTGTGGCTCAGAGTCTGAATTCCTATGGTGAAAGAAATTTTCCAATCATCAAAGCTTAACTTTTTTTTATTTTTTATTTTTATTTTTTTATATTTTAAAAGATGCTTAGATTACATAAATGTTACACAAAAATTACAGAGATTCCCATGTCCCCCACCTCCCACACATCCTATAACATCCCACGTAAACATCTTTCATTAGTATGGCACATCACCTGCAATGGATATACACATCCTGGGGCTTTGCCACTAAGCATGGACCATAGTTCACATTGTAGACCACACTCTCTCCCACACAGTTCTGCATGTTATATGCTGATGTAAAATGGCCTATATCTGTCATTTTAATGTCACTCAGGATAATTCCCAAGTCCTGAAAAAGCCCCTGTGTTACAAATGTTTTTCCCTTCCCTGCCCCAAAAGCATCCAGTGACCACTGGCTGCACCTCACTGTTGTAATTTCTTCCATTGCTTGAATCACAATATGTCTACAACAGAATACCATTAAGTCCACTCTAGTCCATAGCTCTTCCCCCAATCCTGAGGAGTTTGGGATTGTGATGTACACTCCACCTCCAGGTGAGAGGGGTCTTATATCCCATGGATACAATGATGGGATTATCCTGCCTACAGCTGCAGGCTCTCTACATTCACTGGGATGGCCATTGTCCATTGTCATTTCCTCTTCATGTGACTTGGGTGAGTCCATTGAGCTGTAGAGTAGGAGTGCAGCTCCACCGAGATTCCAGGCACAGCTAGCACATGGGCAGGCCAGAGGCTCCAGTCTCTGGAAGTACACCTACAAACTCCAGCATCACATATCGGTTTGAATAGAAGGGACTGATGGACCATGTGCAGGGAGGACTTATTTGAGTCCAACTCTGTCACTCTCAGGGGCACAGATTCCAAAGTAGAGCCCACTGATAAGGCATCAATTTCTGGAGCTATCCCCCCTTATCTAGGACCTGGGTGTCTCCAGAGCCCTCAGGCCTTTCTGTGTGGGGTGATATCCACTTTGGTGTTCTATGAGATCCTATTGAGTTATGCGTAAGCGTTACCTCTGGGATGACCACCCGACTCTCTTTGAAGTCTCTTCATCACATGAACTCATTTGTCTTTACCTTTTCCCCCTTTTATTCAAAGTCTTTTTCCAGTCATATTGCCAGTTGGCACTTGGTATTAATCCCTCGTTGCCAGAGAGGCTTATCCCTGGGAGTCATGTCCCATGCTGCGGGGAAGGTAATGCATTCATATGCTGAGTTTGGCTTAGAGAGAGGCCACGTTTGAGCAACAAGGAGACTCTCAGCTGGCAACCCTTAGACACCCCATAACAGTAGGCTAAGTTTCAATTACCAAAGCTTTACTTGTAATGCTTATGACAACCATCTTTGCATGCTGCTCACAGGTGCTTGACAGTGGAGGTTGAGCATGACAATGAGAAGCAGAAAAAATGTTTTCTGTTCCATAGGCATTTTAAAAAGTTAAAGTTTGGTAGCATGATTTTTTTCTAGTAACATTTATAATTTTAAAGTAGTTCTCTGAAACATTTTTTGTGTGTTATCAGCAATCCTGTAAAAGATAGTAAAATTGTAAGTTCAATATATTTTTAAAATATTACAAAAACATAATTTCCTAATCTTTATGAATTATCTCATATTTCCAAATGTTCACTAAGCACATTGATTCTCTGGATTAATTTAAAGAGTTGGATAAATAGAAAATTCTCTTATTTGATACTGGAACAAGACTTTATGAAACTCTAGGAGATTTATATCATTTGACTTTCAAAAAATACTGGTTACCTGTTGTGTCTGGTACTGGGATGGGTATTGGAGATAAAAAGATACAACAAGAGTCCCAGACTGACTCACGGAGAAGCCAGGAGAAGCAAGCAGGGCCCCGTGATTGCTAGTCATGGGAATAAAGATGATGGTAGGCACAGGTCCTTTGGGAACTTGCAAGAAGGTGCCTAATGCATCTTGAGGAGGAAGTGATGAGCCCAGAGACAGACCACTGGGGAATAGTCTGCATGAGATCAAAGAGAAGGGCTGGAGGTCCTGTCTGGACAGAAGGAATGACGTGTTCGTGTTCCGAGGCTCAGTGGAGAGAAATCATGATGCTCAAGAGGTATTGCAAGGAATTGTGAGAAAACAGGTCAGCCTTTGAAAGCCAAATAAAACATAGACCCATCTCACTGCCTAACTTCCAAATTCAATGCATCCTAGACTTGTGGTATGATGAATTCCTTTCTTTTCTAAACTGATTGGTGAAACAAATAATCTTTAAAAATCAATCCACTGTCATTTCTTTTGGAGGATATCCTTTAGGACAGAAATTTGTGAAAGGTCTATGTTGTGTTTGATGTTTTCATCACTGATAAGTCCTTTTTTAGACAGAATTCTTTATTTTAGAACAATGAATATTATTCTCCTGCCATTTTTAGATGGCCAACTCAAGGAACATGGACATCTATGCTGGAAGAGCCTGGGTATCACAGAATCTGATGTCTGATATCTGAGATCCCAGAATTCACAGCCTTGGTTAACCAAGGTGGCTGCTGAGTCCTGAGGCAAGGTGCACCTTGCCCAGTGCCCTCAGCCTCTGGTGCCAGAGCTAGAATTCCAGCCCAGGGTTTAACCCTCACATCTGACATTGTTTCCCTAACATGCAAAATTGAGTCCTAAATTTTCTGACAAAGGTTTTGTAGGGAGCCTGTTGTTCTTTTGTGGAGTGTCTACTTTGATCTTATCCTTTGCTTCCACTCCACTCCTCTTCCCTGTGAAGCTTTCCATGAACGACGAAAGGTCAGGTGACCAAGGATTTGCTCTCTGTTCCGAGGGGTGGCGTGTGCCCCTTTGGGGACAGCAGTTCCCTTGTGATGC
>JAQZBX010044211.1:0-15088 GCA_029593785.1 Cabassous unicinctus
TTTTTTTTTTTTTACAATATCTGTAGTTATGATTGAATAAAGGATACAAATAAATCAAGTTCTAAAATTCTTTGAGTAGAAAAACACAATTTAAGCTATTAGAATTAATTGGCATAGGAAAACATCAAAAGATCAGATTTCTTTAAGTACCTGAGGAAATTGGAAGAACACAAACATCTTGAAAGGTTGCATCTACTACCACCCAAGGTAGTTGGTACTAGATAACAATATATACATTTGGTCATTTTAGTACTTTTTGATTCTTGATAGCAGATAAATCAGCTGACACCATTGTGCCCATTCCTTGAAAAGTAGAACATATCTCTTTATCTAAGTAATGTTTTTGTTTACTAAGAATAAAATCTAAAATTTAACTCAACACAAGCATGAATAAAATGAACAGATAGAAGCTATTTTATTATTATTACTATTATTATTAATCTGTAATCAGAGTATCACCTACTCTCTTTCTCCCATATTTAAAATTAATCATTATGTCCTAATGAGTCTATAACTATTTCATTTTCTAAATTCTTTACTTTTATATGACTTTTTAAAATTAACTATTCTAATCAGAAATATATGCATATATTTATGTATGTTAAATGGCATTAAAATTCATATAATAAAAAGGAGCCGTTTTTTGGGTTTTCCATCCTTACCCCATTCCTTCTCTCAGAGGCCACAGCT
Source organism: Cabassous unicinctus (assembly GCA_029593785.1). Taxonomy (NCBI): domain Eukaryota; kingdom Metazoa; phylum Chordata; class Mammalia; order Cingulata; family Chlamyphoridae; genus Cabassous; species Cabassous unicinctus. The sequence continues at coordinate 691 of JAQZBX010044211.1, forward strand.
GTCAACTCCTCTAGATGTTTTGCATGTATTTTAAAATAATTTGCATATACAGCTAAACTATTACTGCCATTTTGGTCATTCTATTGAAATCACGTTATTGGAGAACATGAATTAGCTCAGCCATGCTACTACTATCAATTTTCCTCCTTCATCCTCTAGATTTATATCATAAGATTTGGATAAATCATTGTTATTCTGATTTTATGATTAAGAAAATATTTTTCATTGCTGAGCCAATTGGTATATCATCAGCTAATAATTCCATTTTCTGTGCACTTAAAATTAGTAGAGTATTTTCATACATTCAAGTGTAACAGTCAAAACTTTTCCCAGAACATTTGCCTTCTGATCTCTTCCATTTTACATATCCCAAACTGAACTGTTGTTATTATAAATCTGTTACACAGCATTTGTTCAGTTACTTTGAGTTGGAAAAGTTTTTCTAAATCCATTGCCTATTCCTTCATTTTGCTGAAGGTTATTTCAAAATTGTTTACTTAGAAAGGGTTTGTGGTATAAATATATGTTGAGATTTTGTATATTTGAAAATGAATTTATTGATCATCATCCCTGAATGATCATTTTGATACTCTGTATTCATTTTTCTAGCATACAGTATTGGTTCAGAGAAATCTGATGTCAAACTGAACTGCATCCTTTGATTTGACCTGCCTCCTTCTCTGGAAGTTTTAGATTTTTTTTTCCATTATATTTTGTGATTTGTAATTACATGATAATATGCTCTGGTGTGATTTTTTTTCCTAATGGGTCTTCAATGGGGGAGAGGAAAGGTTATGGAAAAAGACTGGCTCTGTGATACAGGAATTGGAGAAGGCTTATATATGTAGGTGCAACACTAGTACCAAAAAAGCCTCCGACATTCTAGGTCCTACATTAAGCACAAGGCAATAGCTGTCCAACGCAACAGGAATTTGAAACAACTAAACCCAAATCCATCCCAACTCCTGACTAAATTGACTCAATGCCAAAACACTCACTGATTGACAGAAGAAAAGACATGAATATTTCCAGGTATAAGTACTATTTACCACAGTGTCAATTGTTCTATATATCATGTCCCAATGAAATATTACAAGATTTGCCAAAATGTAATTTTAAAAAAACATTGTCAAAAGCAATCAATCACACAGAGATGACTCAAATACTGAACTATCAGAGAGGGACTTTAAAATAACTATGCTTAATATGTTAAGGATTCTGTGGGAAAGATAGAAAGCATATGTGAAAAGCGAGGGAGTTTCAGTGGATAAATAGAAAGTGTAGATAGAAACTGTAAAGAAGGTCAAATGGAAATTCTAGGGGGAAAAATATGATAGAGTTGAAGAATTCTTTTGACAAGTTGACTCGGTAGTTTCAACATAGCTGAGAAGGAAAAATCAATGAAGCTGAAGATAGGTCAACAGATATTACTCAAAAGAAAATACAAAGTTAAAAAAAAATAGTGAAAAAAATAGTAAGACAGAGCCCTCAAGACCTGTGGGATGTAGGATTTGGAAATAGTTTTGTAAGGTAGACTGAGCACAATTAAAGATAAATATATTGTAAACTCTAAGGCAACAACTAAAAATGTATTATAAAGAGGTATATCTAATAAACCAATTTTTGATATATAAGTAGTATAGCAGTTTGGCATTGTTTATGAATTCCAGAAATAGTTATTGGATTAGGTTTGCAAACAGATCTGTCAGAGGTATCGCTTTTAATTGATTATGATTAGGGCTTTGATTGGGCCATGTCAGTAGGACTACACAGTAAAACTACACAGCACAGCAGATGAGTTAGTTGGAGTTTTGATGTTGGAGTTTTGATGCTGGAGTTTGGAGCTGGAGTTTGGGAAGTGAACACACAGGAGAAGAACACAGAGAAATAGAGATGAATCCTTAGATATGGCAGAAGACCTGGGGAGAGAGACAGAACCATTCGCCTGATAGTCTACAGCTGACCTTTTGGAGAGTGCACAGCAGTTGATCCCAGAAAGAAACGGAACTCCAGGAAGAGAGGTAACCAAGAAGCCTGAACTCTTGGCAAACATTGGCAGCCATCTTGCCACAACACATGGCAATAGACTTTGGTGAGGGAAGTAACTTATGCTTTATGGCCTGGTAATTGTAAGCTTCTACCCCAAATAAATATATTTTATAAAAGCCAACAGACTTCTGGTATTTTGCATCAGCATCCCTTTGGCTGACTAATACAAGTAGCAATCTAGAATTTCTAATCCAGCCAAAATTTTCTTTCAAAAATAAAGCTGAAATGAAACTCAGACAAATAAAAGCTGACACCACTGACAGCAGATCTGAACAAAAAGAACAGTTCTAGGAAGTTTTCCAAGCACAAAGTATATGATATCAAATGGAAATTTAGATAACACAAGTGTTTGAAACACCAAAGAAATGGTAAATAGGTGATTAATATAAAGCTTTCTTCTCTTTCTAAATTTATATAAATATAAATTACTTTAAAGTAAAAAATTATTACAATGTATTTTGGAGTCTGTAATATAGGTTGATGTAAAATATATTATTTCAATTTGTAGAAAAGATGGGTAGGGAAATAGATTATTATAAAGTTCTAGCACTATACATGAAGTAGTATATCATTTCAAGTTAGACAGAGTTAAAATTAGACTGAGATAAGTTAAAGATGCATATTAGAAACACAAAAGCAACCCCTAAAATTGAAATAAACAGATACAAATAGTAAGCTATAAGAGGAGATAAAATGGAATATGAAAATTCCTCAAATAATCAAACAAAAACAGAAAAAAAGGAGTGAAAAAGACAAACAGAAAACAATTAACATGGTGGTATGTTTAATTCAAACATATCAATAATTATATTAAATTTAAGTAATTTAAACACTCCAATTAATAGGCAGAGGTTGTCAGATTGTATTATAAAAGGAAGACTCTACCTCTACTAAATCCACTTTATATATAAGGAAACAAAAATATAAAAAGAAAAAGCATGCAAATATTTATATATATATATACTATGCAAATCAATTGTAACTGTAGGTTGAATTATGTACTCCAGAAAAAATAAAACATGCTCTTAATTTTAACACACTCCTGTGGATGTGAACCCATTGTAAATAGGACCTTTTAAATATGTTCTTTTTGTTAAGGTGTGTCCCAACTGAATAAGGCTGGGCCTTAATGTTATTACTTAATGTTATTACTGGAGGCTTTATGAAGAGAAGGACACAGGGTAAGCCAGAAGTCAGTTGGAATCCGGAAGAGAAAGCGTACCTAGCCATAAGATGGGAAAGCCAAGGAACATCAAGGATTTCCAGCCCTCCAGAATGTTTCAGATCCTGGAAGGAAGGCAGCCTTCCAGAATCCAACACCATAAGATAATGAATTCCCGTTGTTTAAGCTAACCCTTTGTGTGGTATCTGTCATAGTAGCCTGAAATTAAAACAGTAATAATGTAGGAATAACTTTAATAAGATCAGGAAAACACAAATAGACTTTCAAACAGAAATAAAAAGGGTCATTTAATCATGATATAGTAGTCAATGTATCAATTAGTGAAGAAGACATTGCAAGCAGCATCCCAGCAGGATGTTATAGAAATTGGCAAGGTGATTCTAAAGTTTATAACAAAATGCACAGGATCTAAAAACGATCTTGAAAAAGAACAAAGCTGAAGGATGCATATCACCTGATTTCATGAATTAATATAAATCTACAATAGTCAAAATAGCTGGGTATTAGCATAAGGATCAATATATAGGTCAATGGAACAGACCACTGAATAGAATACAGAGACCAGAAATAGTTCCACATTTAGATGAACAATTTATTTTTGACAAAGGGACCAAGATAATTCAATGGTAAAAGGACACTTTTTTTAAAAAAGGCACTGGTTGAGCTAGATATCCACAAGGAAAAACATGTACCTCAGCCCTATTTCACAATACATATATATAAACCTGAAATAGGTTGTATACATACGAGTGCATAACTTCTAGAAGAAAATGTTTGTAGCATTGTCATAGGTAAAAATTCTTTGATGGAATATGATGAGTAATAAAGAAAAAAAGAAAATGTTTTTCTTTCAAATTAAAAATGCTCGTTGTCAGTGGGAGAAAGGAACAAGAGGCAAAAAAGACCCTCTGCCTCTAGAGAGATGTAGACAAATGTGCTAAATCCAAAACTATAGCCTGAGGGGCAGGAGCATTGAGAAGGTCATGAATTGGAGATGCATGTTACTTGCCTAAGACTGAGGCTTTCAGCAGAGCAATAGAGATTGCCCCCACGTCCCACCACCAGCCTAACTAAGCATCAAACAGCAAGTAATCTCCAACAGACAAACTTTTTCTGAGGCACAGCACAAAGGAAAGTCCAAAGGCTGAGTGTGGAGCAGGCACTGAAAAAAGATGTTCTGTCAAACCTGAGGAATGTATGTCTAAAAAGCAATGTATCCCTAGAGGAACTGGAAGCCTGTGGTCCTTTAAAGATACCAACAGCAAAGGCAAACTTCAAATCTAGAACACCTCCTAGTTTGATTAACTAAAATCCTGTACTAAAGGCCTAGCAGAAGGAAAGGCATGCCCATTTGCAGGCATAAAATCTATTTACTTCAGTCTCTGCTAGTCTATCATGAATCATACTTTCTTAAAAATTCACAAAGCATACAAAAAGGCACGAAAAAAGTACACTTCCAAGTGAACAAGCAAATAGAACCACAGGCAGATATGACACAGATGCTGATACTATCTCTAAGGGAATTTAAAATAATAATATGTTAAAATCTCTCAAGAAAAGGTGGATGGCATGCATAACCAGATTGGTAATTTCAGCAGAGAAAGAGAAACTATGATAATCAAATGGAAATGCTAGAAATAAAAAATAAAAACAAGAACAGTGATGAAGAATGTCTTAAATAAACCCACCAGTAGACTCTATACAGAAAAGGAAAGAATCAGGGAATTTGAAGATAGATTTGGAGAAATTATCTGAAGTGAGAGACAAAAAGGAAGAAAAAAGCAAATCAACAAGCCAAAACAAAATAATTTACCAAACAAATAGTAGACACAATATCAAACACTCTAGCACATGTATAAATGGAAGCCAAGAAAGAAAAAGAGAAGAAATAGAATTTTCAGATTGAGAAAGTTATTTTCATAATCTGCTGGAAGTAGAGCAGGGTACGGGGTTGTAGGAAGACCACAGAGGGAAGAGTGAATAGTAGCAATGATTTGCATTTTGGAGTTGAGGGCTTCACAATTAAGTGCAAAAACCAGTGGGTGAAGGAAGAAAAGCCCAGGTAAGAAAAACATATCAGGAATTATAGAGATTCTTGCTTTTGAAAGCTTGCAGATTACATAGAAGAATGCACATGTTTAGCAGTGATATTTTTGAAAGGAAGACAGTTGAAGTGTAAGAAAACAATGCAATGGTAGTTTTAAATATTATTTAAAGTTAAAATAGAAAATATTTTTTGGTTCTATTAGAAAGATAAACAGATAAATCAATAGAAAAAAAATAATGAATACCCAGACTCTCTAGTATACGTGGCAAATTAATATTTGAAAAAGAAAGCATAATGCAACAATGTAGAAAAATGGGAAATTCTACAAAAGGCTTTGTAAAAAAAGGTATGTTTTTTTTTTTAGGAAAAAAACATACTCTCCACTGAAGAAAATTTTATGAATTGTCTACTCTGAATAAATATATATTAAAATAACCTTGGGAAAAATATAGGAAATAATTATTTGGTTTGGAAATATGGAAAGATTTTCATTGAATAAATGCTAGGGAAGAAACATGCAATGAAATGATAGATTAAGAAGGAAACTGAAATATTAAACTTTTTATACATAAGAAAAATTGAAATAATAAAATATACTATAAAAGGGAGTTAATGAATATTTTACTGTCTAAATAACTAACATCTTTGAAATTTTTTTGGAATTTTTAAAAAATCAAAAGCATAGACATAACTCACAAAAGTAAACTAGTTAACAACATTAATATCTAAAAAAAACAGTAAAATCTTTCATTATTTGTCTTCAACATCAGCAACCATTTAAAGCAGAAAACTATAATATTCAATAATAATCAACACTGGTGACAATTCAGTGAAGTGAGGAGCCATGCAATGGCAGTAGAAGTGTAAATTTGTTCAAAGTTTTGTAAACCTAATTTTTCCCCCTTCTCCCCCATTGACTGGTAATATTCAGTTTTCACATACCAAAATCTAGTTTGCAGAAATAATCATAGACAAATTTTTCAAAGATATTATGGCATTCTTTACTGAAAACATATAAACATTTTAAATATGCTTATTTTTAACAAAATTGTTAAATAGTTTATAACACACCCATATTAATGGCCTGAGTTTTCTATAAGCGAAGGCTGTTCTTTAAAAATATATATTCCCATTAACTTCTCTTCATGGAGCATGTTCTTCTAGGTAACTGCATGTCTCACATTTTTGCCTTCTTCCTGCCTCTGCTATATGTTACATTAACAGAAAGGCATTTCCTAACCTAACTCTCTGTATAAAACAGCATCACACTTTGATGGTCACACTCTAGTCTCCTCATCCCACTTTATTTTCTTTATAGATATAATGGCATTTGTCATTACAGTCAAACTATTTTATACATTTACTTGTGTATTGTCTGTCTTCTTCAATAGAACATGAACTACTTGGAAGTGGGGATTTTGGTCATGGTTGCAAGCCCATGCAAGTAATTATGCCTAATACATGTAGGTGCTCAATATTTGTTGAAGAAATGAATATATATCAGAGAGAGAGAGAGACTGGGCAAAATGTTCATAATTTAAAGTGTAATAAACAAAATACAAAACTAAATATATAGTATAAACACAACGTTGTTTTTGTGAAATAGATTTATTTACATGCATGTTTGTTTAGAAGAATAAAATGAATGAAGGTGCAAGAAAAAGTTAAATATAGTCATTTCTGAGTTGTACAATTTGGTAGAAGGTTTTGAATTTCTTCTTTTTTTACCTTCCTGTATTTCCAAGCTTTCTAAAAAGATTATGCTTTAATTGTGTATTCAGGAACCATTTAAAAATTATAACATCCATAGGTTCATTTATTAATCAACTATTAGCACAATATTTCTTCCTAATACCCTACCGGTAATTTTGTTGCTTAAAACAAAAATTTCTATCACACTCATAAATGTGTAAGTTGACTGTAAATTGGTAAGGTTAATCCACTTCCGGTTCTGGGCACCAGGGTGTAGGTTGAATTTGGTTGTTCTCCCTTTGTCTCTCATTCTTGCTCCACCAACTCCTCAGGGTAAGGGACCTGTTCCATGTGCATGATTATGGAGCCCAGGTTGAAGGAGCAACAGCTCTGTCATATGCACTCTATTTATGAAAGCTCACTGGAGCCCAGGAACAAATCCAAACCATACAAGCACACTTAGGACCTATGTTCATACCTTCTCCACCAACACTCTATTGACCAAACCAAATATCTATGTGTGTGGTGGGGGAGAGCAAAGCCCTCTCATATAAGTTGAGTGAGGGGAGTAAATGTCTTAAAAATCTAATTTATCACAGTCCAGATAAGCTGTTAGTGTTTTAAGAAAATATATGTTGACCTTTTACAAATATAATTAAAATGATGATGAATGTGTTTTAAAATCAATCAGTAGTAACTCCTTTCATTCTTTTAGTTTAATTTTAACATGACGGATAAAAATATTTTATTTTCTTACATTAAAAAAATTTACCTATGCCTATTTTGTACCACTCCAAATATGATTGATATAGTAAAATTTCTTAATAAAAATGCTTCAGCCTATTAATATTGTGCCTAAAAAAATCTGATGATATTAAATGTGTTCTAAAATATTCTGAAAAAATGGACAAGTTGGAAGGCAATTTTAACTGACAAGTCAAATTATCAAGAGAAATAACACAAATATGATTGTTAACATCTATATCTACATTAATTTCCACAGATACAAATAAAAGACTTCCAATTTAAAATTTAATATCCACTTGTGTAATTGGTTAAAATTTATTTTTAAATTCTATCTCCAACACTAATATCTAAAATTCCAAATATATTTTCAACTAAAATTGATGACAAAAAATGCCAAAGGCCTCATTATAGTCTAGAATATTAACATGCTATCATATAATATTCCTAAGGAATATTGGAAAATAAAATATATCATTGCCACCTTAACCCCTAGGAAAGTCATGAACGAGCCAGCCTTTTTGATAGTTCTGATTCTCATTCAATTTCAGGAAGATGGTACTCTGGAAAATTCATCAACCTTATGTAATGTCATAAAACGTTCATCTTATGGCTAATATGAGTGGTTTTTTTTTTCCTGAATCCAGTTTGCTCCAGGGATATTGAGAGAACTTTTTAAACTTTTTTTTTTCTTCAGATTAGGCACAACTGAGAATCTTCTCAAGGAGGAAGAACTTCCAGTAAATCAGTTCACACTCACACAGGCAAAGGGATAGGAAGTATAAAGGATTTCAGATCAATACCCAACACACAGCTTATAACACATATTTTCAACTAGTGTGCAACTCAAATATCTCTCAGTAAGATGTACATCTTAAATTAGGAATTTCTAATTTTTTTCTAGGATCACCCCAACAAAACTACTGTGTTACACTTCAGATGAAAGTTGTAGTTTATCAATATATGTACTGTTTTTCTGCATGTGTATGTTTCTTCTTATAAATGTTTACATAATATATAAATATATTATAAAAACTACAATGGAATTGTTAGGATTTACAGTTTTCCCTCTTATCTGTCCAAGAAAGAGATGGATTTAAATTACCATGAATAAATAAATGATTGTGTTCCCTAAATAGAGTAACGTGAAGCCAAGATATAGAGCTGAGAATGAATTGACAAGGCAAAGGAGATATTTTTGCTTTTTGTTAACTCCCTTACAGACGGCAAACATCACATTCACTTCTTTTTACAAAAGCATACTTCTCAGACCAATGACCAGTGACATAGTATAGACATATTGGATATTAATATTGATTAGCCTATAAATTTTCCTATAGAGTCTTAGAGTCAGATTTGACTACTCCATGTCAAGTGTGTGCTTTCTATTACCCCACCTTCTTACCAATTGTATTAATCAGTCAAAGGGGTGCTGATGCAAATTACCAGAAATCGGTTGGTCTTCATAAAGGGTATTTATTTGGGGAGAAGTCCACAGTTACCAGGCCATAAAGCATAAGTTTCTTCCCTCACCAAAGTCCATTGCCACGTGTTGGAGCAAGATAGCTGCCTACGTTTTCCAGGGTTCAGACTTCTTGGCTTCCTCTCTTCCCGGGGCTGCGTTTCTCTCCAGGTTTAGTGCCTCTGTTTCCTTCACAAGGCCAGCTGTAGACTATCAGACGAATGGCTTGTCTCTATCCCAGAGCCTTCTCTCCTTCCTCACAACCCAGCTCTCTTACTTCCCAGGACTCCAGCTCAAGACTCCAACATTAAAATTTCTCCAACACTGTCCTTTGCCATGTCTTTTATCTTCAAGACCCCACCCACCAAGAGGTGGGGCTCAACACCCTACTGATGTGACCCAGTTAATGCCCTAATCATAACTTAATCATGCCCAGATTAGCAGACCAGTTTACAAGCATAATCCAATATCTATTTTTGGAATTCATAATTACATCAAACTGCCCAATTGCTACACCAATGTAGCAAAATTTTTGCATTATGGAAGTAATTGAGAAAACAAACTTTAGACTTTTTAAAAATTCATAAATATTTTGACAAGAATCATTCTCTTTTATTCTTCAAATCAATGAGGTCTGCATTATGTCTATGAACAGACCTAGGTACTAAAATTTCTTTTAAAAAAATAACAGAACTACATTATCAACCACTTACCTTACCATATTAGAAGCAGGAGAAGATAGGCAGAATCAGACTGGTGCTTTCAGCAGTCTAGAAGGTCCATAACCAGATCTAGAATAAAGTGAACAATAAGCAATCAGAGAACATCAGACATTTGGATAAGATTCATCTCTCCCAAAATTTATTTCCCATGATTTTTCATGAATGCATATATTATTAAATAATATTGCAAAAAACTTTAAGTAGAAAATAGCATGTATTTCAAATGGTATAGCTACACATCATGTGCATTCATAAGCCTGGGTACCTGAGTACTTATGTAGAGCAGAGTCCATGCCAAGCACCTTGAGTGAAATTGTTTGTCATGAAAGTCATGTAGATGTTGGTGTTAATTTTTTTACTTCAGTATACCCTAGACTCTCCTGAAAAAATATAAGCATTTCAAGGCCAAATTGTCTATTATCTACTCTTAAATGGGTGTGAAAAAAGATTTAGTGGTATAGGTAATGCTCTTCATAATACAATCAAGATTTTCAAGTACATAAAAGAGTTTCTGACACATTCGTGTGTGTAGTGTGTAAGCAAGTTTGTCTACTTTCCTTTTGCAAAGGACTTTCTGTTTTCCTCTCTGTGTTTAGAATACATCCTCATCTTTGGAAATCTACTTATTTGTAAAATTGCTTTAATAATGCCATCCATCTTCCTTTTCCTTTGAAAAATTGAATCTATCTGCAATTATAGAAGATATTTTTCATTGTTTAATTGTGTCATTACCTATTTCCCATTACTTTTCCAAATGAAAATGAATATAGATCTTTTTGTCTTATGGTCTATAGTGATATCATCATCCTCAAATGAATTTCAGAGAAAGCTGGTGGTTATGCTTTTTCCTCTCATTGATAAACAGGTACTTTTTGAAAGTCACATCTTATTAAAGAAGATAATTCCCTGTAGTTTTTCATTTTTTGAAGTTTTCTTCCTCTTGCTTTTCCATTTGCTGCTGGCTTTTATGTCCTGGTGCTATTTCTATAAAGTTCAAGCTTGAGTTTTGTTTTTTTCTCATCTCTACTATTTCTACGTCAATAAAGTTATAAATATAGTATAGGAATCCAAGATATTTTATCTCCTAGAATCATGTTATCAAAGTCATAAAACCATGTTATTTCTTTTTATGGACATGCTCACATACTGAATACATAATTCTATGATTTATTCATTTTTTAACATCACATATATTTATTTTCAAGATCATATAGATATATAAATATAGTGTATATACACATATATTTATAATTGTAATTTTATAATTCTATAATATATAATTATATATACACATATTAATATATGCATATATACATACAATTACATACAATTATATATACATATAACATCTATATAAAATATATAATATATAATGTATAATTATATGTATTGTAGTTAATAATTAGTACACATATATAATTATGTATGTATATGTGCATATACATAAAATATATCTCTATTTTTTTCTAAGTCTTGATATAGTGCTCAATTCAGAACAAATTACTCATTAAAACTGATTCATTAGGTTCGTATTTTTAAAATATAGTGGAAAGGTTTCTTATTAATTCAAGGTACCACTACAGTCACTAACACGAAACTCAAAATTTTGTTCAAGTAAGATTCTGTTGTCTCCTTTGCTATTTGGCATAATAGTATTTTATTTCCCATGGAAAGTGAAGCATTTCAAAATTGTCTTTATCAGTCTCCGTGAGTCATTCTTGCCTGTCATTATACAACTGCTGTTGTGATCTTAAAAATGTAGATCATATCATGTCTTTACCCTGCTTAAATGTTCCAAGTGCTTCACATAATCCTTGGAATAAAATTCCAAATCCTAATAATGGCAGGAAACAGATGTGACTCAAGCGACTGGGCTCCCGTCTACCATATAGGAGGTTCAGGGTTCAATTCCTGGGACCTCTTGATGAAGGCAATCTGGCCCACACAGAGTGCTGGCCCATGCAGGAGTGCTGGACTGCACGGAGAGCTGACACAGAAAGATGATGCAACAAAAAGAAACACAGAGGAGAGACAGTAAGAGATGCAGCAGACCAGGGAGCTGAGGTGGTGCAAGAGATTGAGCGCCTCTCTCCCACTCCAGAAGGTCCCAGGATTGGTCTCTGGTGCTGCCTAAAGAGAAGACAAGCAGACAGAGAAGAACAGACACAGAGCAGACAATGAGCACAAAACAATGGGGGAGGGGGCAGAAATAAATAAATCTTGAAAAAAAAAAAGTCCCTATAATGGTTTCAGAAGGTCCTATATAATTTTATCCCTGCCAACTTTACTAATCTACAACCACTTTTCCCCTGGTATATTCCAGATAAGCTACATACGGTGTTTGAAAACACTTGATCCCTGTCAGACATACCACCCTGATTCATGATTTGGGACTTTTACCTGAAATTTGCCCAACTGCTCAATTTCCTATCTGGCTCATTTCTTATGATAAATCATGTCATTGTTCACAGAGAGACATATATGATATCTATCTTAGAGAGAAGTCTTCTTTACCATCCTATTTTAAAAAGTATAACCCATCACCTAAAATTCTGTCTCCATTTACCCTGATGCATATCTCCTACTGAGTTCAAAACTTTTTAAATGATACTATTTACTTACTTATGTGGTTATGAAACCTCAATGAAGTCAGGCATTTTGTCAATTTATTGTATTCATTTTCCTACAAGCTAGAAAGCTAACACATGGCAAGCATTTCAAGGAGTAAATTAGTTTATTACTAGATAAACAAGGGAGAGAATCAATAAAACTTATACAACAGAGTTAGCCAATAGATTATCATAACTGTTTTTGTAGTTAGACATTTCTCCTTAACTCTTCTAACTTTTCTCATAATTAAATATTTTATTAATGACATCTAATACTGTTGGGTATCCCAAATGGCTAGAGATGTTTTCATGTCCTCATGTGATTCATATTAAGCAGACTATTTTTGTTTGTTTGTTTCTTTAAAAATAGTTGATATTTAAGGCATCATGGGAATCTCCCTCATTTTTACTTATAGATAAGACCTATGAGGAGGCATGAAAACCCCAACTCTGACAATTTGTGGTGTTCAAATATCCACTAAGAAGTTTTACCAATTCTTTGAGCTATGTTTCTACAAAATTATATTTCAGTGATACAACAAAATATATTCCTGGATGGTTATAGAAGGCAACTATACTCTATATAACTAAAGAGAGTATTTAAAATGCAAATACATACACTTTGAAAAGAGGTACCAGAGTGAAACTGTCCAGAGAAAAATGTTTTGTAAAGCGACATTTGTGGAGTTATACAGAAACCAGAATAACAGTATGGGTTATGCACATTTCCCAAGACAGTTTTGTTTTAGCACTGGTATTGCATTTGTTCTCATTGTTATGTATGACCTATATGTCCAAAGAGTAATGATGCCCTGTCTTCACTTTTCCCTTCACCTAGCATAAGCAAATAAACCAATGGAAAGTATACACATATGAAATTATTTTTTCTTTCACAACTCTAAAATGCACTTTCTTAGGGGAGAAATTGGTTGGGAAAAGTCATTAGGATAACATAATTGTTTCTGATATGATTATGGATTCCTTAAAACTTGTGACAGTTTCATCACTTAGTCCATCGATTGCAGGGAACAGCTTCTAGTACTTAAAAAAAGCTACATTTTCAATGAGTATTGGAAATGATATCAAGGAAAGCCACTCCTCTATGCATCATGTCTAATCTCCAATACCTCATTATTGACCAGAGGCTGGCTAATTCATTAAAATTATTTAATTGAACAATTCAAGTCTAGGCAATTAAGTTGACAAATTAATTTAGAAACTGTCAAAATGTTGACATTCCTTGTGAAACTTTAGAAACAGTCAGTAAATTTTATGAGAATGTTCAGTTGATCCATTTTAAAATCTCACTGTTTGAGTAAGCATTACCTTACATTGTTTTAAATTTTGTTTTCAAACACCATATGTATTTTGTTAGTTTAAATTCTCTTTTCCTTAATGTTGAAAAGTTTTATAGTTGGCTTTATATTTTGAATCAATTTATCAGAGAAAATTTCTTCGGGTTTTATTATTTAGTAGTGTGGGTTCAGCTTCATATTACAAACTAATAATTTAAAAATATTCAACTAAACCTTGATATCAAAATTTTGGATAGACAAGAGAGATATGAGAATCCAGTTATCTTTAATTAAGACAGATATTAAAGAGATTACAAAAATGTAAAACAAGATTCTCTTCTAAATTTTTTGTGAATATATTCATTTTTCATAAACTAAATATATTTTATTGACATAAGTAGATTATTAATAAATTGGTGTTTGATGAGTTAATAAACTTAATAAATATAATTACTAAATTTTAACTTCTAAGTTAATATTTATAATGTGGCAAATGTTTTTGTGAAATATATGTGGAAAATACAAACACACATAGATATATACAAGTCTGACATACTATGTAACTAACGCTATCAAAAATAAGCATTTGGGAAGA
>JAQZBX010044212.1:0-21427 GCA_029593785.1 Cabassous unicinctus
TATTTAAATGCTATTCTGTAGTGTTCCCTTTGCTTCCCTTCTTCTTTCCTTTTCCCTATATTTTATTAAGTTATTTTATTAGTGGTTACCTTTGTAATTACAATTAACATTGTAAACTAATAATCTAGTTCAACTACTACCAACCTAGTTTCAGTAGTATACAAACTCTCTACTCTTATATATCTCTCTCCCTCCCCCTTTATATTGCTATTATCTCACATTGTATTTTTATACACTGAATACCCATTAACATAGATTTTAAATATTTTACATATTTGCTTGTTAAGTCATATGGGAAAGTTACAAACCAAAAGTATAACCCTACAGTACTTTATATTTACCTATGTAGTTATCATTTATCAATGTTCTTTATTTCTTCTTATGGCTTCAAGTTATTGTCCTATGTCCTTTTATTTCAGCCTGAAGGACTCCCTTCAGCCTTTCCTGGATACTACACAGTGTTTCACTAGACTCCAGAGTTTCAAAATTGCTGATTTAGTTCCTGCCAGTTCAATAGGTGTTTGGTGGAGGGACTGATTCCTGGAGCTTCCTCTTCTGCCACCTTCCCATAATCCTCTCCCCCTGACATCCTTGTTTTTAACTGTTGTAGCTTGTTGAATGAAAGCAGCTGAATTTGATGCAAGTTCAATGTTATTTCCCTCAAGAACTACCTTATCTTTCTGTGCTTGATATACTGAACAAGCAATACCTCATCTCATCCAAACCCTTTAGATTTATTTTTCACCCAAGAAATTTCGGATTTCAATAACAGACCCACTCTTCCGAGTAACAACACTGATGGGGAAGTGAGTATACACATAGCTCATCTTGTTAGGGAGGCCTAGTGCATCACCCCTGACCATGTTCTGTACATGACAACAGCACGAACTAAAAGCCAGTTCCTTTCTACGATCCCACAATTTGTCAACCCAAAGCTGCTGCTTCTCCTTTCCAAGGAGACTAATTTCTACACTGATGTGATTAGTGTCCCTCCACAGGGTTCCCTTGGGGCCCTCTGCAAGAGCTGTGCATCCCTTCAGCCTGATGTTGACATTTTCTGGAATGTCAATGTTTTCTGGAATGTTGGCAGTGGCTGCTGAGAACGATCTTCATTCTCAGTAAATACAGCAAAGTTCTAGTCCATTTTTCACCCTGTTTTCAGGATGATCTTCCTAAAATGCAATCTGCATGTGTTACCTCTCAATCTTTAAATGCTTCTTTATGCCTTTAGGAATAAAATACAAAATTCTTAGCATAATATTCAAGATCCTCTGTGATCTCACTCCTGCCCATCTATATAATCTATAATAAGCTTGTTTTCTTTCTCTTCCACTCTTTTCTCAGCCTGAAGAGTTTTCCTGCCCTTCCTTCTTTGGTTGGAGCCTATTTACCTTTAAGCTCAGGGGACATCAAAGGACACCTTTCTTACCACCTCCACTCTTTCCCCCAGTCTAAGTTAGAACTCCTCTTTTCCCAGTGTTTTCTACCTCAACAGTTAGCCCAGAAGTATTCTCTGGTTTTCTCCCTAAAGAGAATGTGACAAAGAGATACCACTTCACACCCACAAGGATGGCTATTATTAAAAACAAAACCAAAAAACACCAAAAAACAAGTGTTGGTGAGGCTAAGCTACAGAGTAATAGGAATCCTTATACATTGTTGGTAGGAATGTAAGATGATGCAGCTGCTATGGAAAATGGTTTGGCGGTTTCTCAAAAATCTAAACAGTGATGGTCTATAGTTAATAGTACAATTATAAAAATGTGCTTTCATCAGTTGCAACAAATGTACCATGCCGATGCAAGGTGTTAATAACTGGGTGGTATATGGGAATCCTGTATTTTATGCATGATTGTTCTATAAATGCACAACTTCTCCAATTAAAAAAAGGGGTGTGTGTGTTTAAATAGAATTACGATATGCCAGCAATTCTGCTTCTAGGTATATAACCCAAAAACTGAAAACAGGGACTTAAATAGATACGCATACACCAATGTTCACAGCAGCATTGTTCACAATAGCATAAGATGGAAACAACCCAAATGTCCATCAGCAGATGAATGGATAAACAAAAATGTTGTATACACATACAATAGAATATTATCCCGCCTTAAAAAGAAGTGAATTTCTGATAAATGCTACAACATAGATGAACCTTGAAGACATCATGTTAAGTAAAATAAACCAGACACAAAAGGACAAATATTATAAGATTTCAATTATATGAAATAACTAGAATATGCAAATTCATAGAAAGAGAAAATAGATTACTGGTTCATAGGGATAGGATGGTGGGAGAATGGGGATTCCTTGCTTACTGGGTGCAGAGTGTCTGTTTGGGGTGATGAAAAATGTTTGGCAATGGACGGTGGTGATGGTGGCACAATACTGTGAATGTACTTGATATCACTTAATTGTACACGTACAAGTGGTTAAACTGGGAAATTTTATGTTGTATATATATTACAATTAAAATTTTTTTTTAAAAGAGAGAGCTCCATAAAGATAAGAACTAGAATCATAGAATCATTTATCTCTGAATGCCCTGTGCTTAGTTCAGTGCCAGGCCCATGGCGGGAATGTGCTAAATGCTTATAGAATGAATTTATATTACCTGCAACTCCAGGCTCTCAGTGTTTGGTTTCCTGATGAGAAAGGAGGCACTCTCATCCCAGACAGGGGCTGAAGTTTGGGAAACAGTCTGATGGAGACGAAGGGTATGATCAGTGACTGATATTCTACTCCTCTCATCCCTCCCACTCTTAGCCTTGCAGCATTTCCTAGTACCTTGGTTTTATGAGAAGTGTCTCCCACAGTGAGAGTGGCATGAGGGCTGGGAGGTTTGGTACCTTTTCGGAGCTGGAAAGAGCATATTGTGTTAGTCTTAAATTTGAAGCTAGTTAGGCAGATCCACCACGCCTCACAAATTACATCTACAACAATGGCCATGTCCCTATTGTTACTTGACAGTCACCACCCTCATGGCCTTTGACAGACAATTCTTTCCACTCCAGCACCATCCTGGAAAAGACAGGGGCCATTTACTATTGCAAATACATCAGAAGCCTCCAAACCTAAGGGAGGTGGAAGAAGGGCCAGGCTGCTATGGGGCACGGGTAGCAGATCTCACCGGCAGGTCCTCAGCCCGCTCCAAATAGACAGACAGCAGGGCTGCCGCCAGTTCTGCACTCTTCTGCGTCTGGATCAAACTGTTCACCTGCAGCACCTGGGGGAGGGCACACAAGGACTGGGGAGTGGGAACTGAGATCCTGGGACCTAGAGCTAGGCATACGCCTTGAAAGCTGATAGACAAGCTAACCATCTTGGGTCCCCTCCTTCCTCCAGTCCCCTTCCTTACCTCCTCCAACTCAGAAGCAGTGGGACGGGGGGTCAGACGTTCCAGGCGCAAGTGCAGGCGGCCAGATGGGACATCCTCCAGGGTTAGCCACTGTGGAAGTGGGCAGGGTTAAGACTTGTGGATTGTGAGGACAGAGGGACTATGAGAAAGAGACTTGGGACAAGATCAGAAGGGAGTGTTGATTCTAATTCCACATTCACCTCATCAAGGAAGCCACTATTTAGGACTGCGGTAAGACTCACTTTACACCTGTAGAGGAGAAAGATTGAGACAATGGGCAAACGGTCAGAGCCAAGAGGCTTCCTTCCTGAGGCCAGCTCCATGGCCTATAGAGGCCTAGCCTGCCCCAACGGCCTGGACTCCCACCATCTCACCTGCCCAGAAAGTCATCCTTATCCAGGTCCTTATCAAAGACCTCAATCTCTAGCTCTTGGCCTGGAATTGATGTGACGATCACCTAGTGAGAGAGAATGGTGCAGACAAATGAGGATTCCCTCTCTTTCCTCCCCAAATGACTGGATCCCCCCAACTGACTGAGCCCCACAGGCTTTGTGGACCATTCTTGGAGCTGTAGGAAAGAATGGGGCAGGACTGGGAGGAGTTCCAGACCCTCATTTCTGACCTCAAAAACCTCATTCCAGTGGGGATTGAGATCTTCACGAACAACATGACTCCGGAAGGTTCGTCCTGCCAGTTTTAGTTTGACATAGGGGTCTGACTTGCCCTTCACCAATCCCCCCAAGAAACGGTCTTTGGGAATCAGGTCCTGGGCCTCTAAAACATGGATCCGAAGCACATTCTGCAAAAGGAACAAGTGAGAGACCATATGGCAGTCAAAAGGAGGGAGCCTCTCAGAACCAGCCTGGAAACAGGCTTTGTGCACTTAAGGGTGGGCAGACAGATCCTAGTCCTTTCCAGATATGAACTCACCTCAGTCCCAAAGTGACTGTCAGGAGTAGTGTGGCAGGGTCGAGGTGGGGCATCCACACTGCTGCCTGCGTGGGGGCTCTCGCTGTCCAGGTCCCAAGCGCCAGGGGTCCCAGGCACAGTGGGGACGCACACTGCTGCTGAATCCAGGTACAGGACCTGGGAAGGGGAGTGTGACTGCTGAGTTAAGAAGATCACCACCAACAGGCGGGTGGCTGCAGGGCTGCACTGGCTCTGGCAGGGAAACCAGAGCCCAAATCTTGAGAGGTCCCACCACACTTGCCCCCACTCACACACCACTCCCTCCCCCAGTCAGATGAGCAAGTATTTTTTGTGTGCCTGCTAGGTGCTTCTACATATATTAGCTCATTTAATCTTAGAAGATTCCCCTTCCTTACTCCAAATACCAAGCAGTCCACAGGCTCCCCCCACTCTCAGTATCCCTCCATACCCTCATAACCAGTTTCATGTAGAGCCTGGAGTTTGGGCCAGAGCTGCTGAGCTGGAACCACTGGTCAAGGGTGAGTTCAGGGGCGGTCAGCAGGCGAGGCAGAGGCAGGGTCAGTGCCCCTAAAGTCAGGGCCCTGGAGTCATCTTTCACCTACAGGCACAGAAGGAAGGGATATAGCGAGTGAGCAGGGAAGATGGAAGTGTTATGAGGAAATTATAACATGACTCCTTTATTCCTGTCTATACCAGCCACAAACCTTCTGCTCCACTCAGGTCTATCTTTTCATGGTCCTCAGCCTACTCCTTGGTCCCTTCTACCTTCGCTCATTTTGTTCCCACTACCTGGGAAATCCTCATTCCCTTTTTCTCTGCCTATTTAAATCCTACTCTACCTTCAAGGCCCAATTAAAATCCTATTTCCTTCACAGAACCTCTCTAGTTATCCCAGTCTCTGTACCTTTCTCTGACCATCCTTAGTACTATACCATGAGTATTTTCACTCCCGCTAGTTAATATGTAATGTTCTTGGATGATTTTATATAGGCGTGTCTTGCTTAGGAAACTGATCACTAAGCTTTCTGAAGGCAGATATTGTGTTTCATGCTTTCTCTTGATCTTTACAATGCAGTGTGTGTAATAGGTACTCAATATGTTCTTTTTTAAAAACTATTTTATTGAGGCATAATTTATATACCATAAAACCCACTCATTTTAAGTATACAATTCTCAACTATTTAAAAAAAAAATGACTCTAGAGAGATAGGTGGGAAACAGATATTGTGAGTGGGTGGGTAATCTTTGTTTTTTTAAATATTAAACTTTTTATTTTGAAATACTTTCAAACTTACAGGACAGTTACAAAAACAAAGCAAGCTGCATACACAGAATTGCAACATACCCCTTTCCCCCCAGAACCCAGATCCATCAATTTTAACATTTTGCCACATTGCCGTATCATTCCATCTAGCTATCCATCACCCTATCAATCCATCTATTTATCTATCCATCTGTCTATTTATCAGTACATTTTCTGAAATCTTCGAGTGTTAGGTTAAATACATCAAATTCCTTGTACACTTAATACTGCCATGTACATTTCCTAGAAACAAGGATATTCACTTATGTAGCCACCTCAAATGCAGTTATCAAGGTCAATAAATTTAACATTGATATCAAATTTACAGTCTATATTCTGTTTTCCATATACACCAATAATGTCCCTTAGAACCTTCTCTCCTCCCTTGTTAGAAGGGTGGGTAATCTGGGTAGAGGACTGCAAATAGGGATCAAAGGAGAAGATGGACAGAAGAAATGATGCAAATTTGGGGAAGATAGAACAGGGTATTCAGGGAGGGCTGGATGGGTGATTATCCCACCTGCACATCCAGCTCCTGGCTTCGAGGGTCTTGCAGGAAGAACCGGAAAGCCTCCTCCCACACTGGGCAGTTGGTGCTGTAGACAGCCTGGGGATGTGAGACGGTGGGATGAAGGGCACACAGCACAATATCATTCTCATTTCTCCAGAAACCCCTGCCCTTACGGGGACTCTAGAGGAGATATAATCCAAAGAACAGCCCTTCCCACACCCCCAACATAACACCTCCCACACAGGTGTCCTGGCCCACACCTTGCTCTCCTGGGTCACGTCTTGAATTGACAGTTGTACCATGGGGTTGGGTTCCTTGTTCCCCTTCTTCAGCTGTGGGATAGAGAGTTCAGAGGTCACTATCTTGGGTGTTTGTGTTTGTTTCAATGGAAGGAGGTAGTAACTCATCAGAATGTTTTCCCTGCAGTGGCTCTGCTCCCCTCCTTGGGACCTTTGTGTTACAAGTTGCTGCTTCTGGAGCTAAGCATACGTGGGCATTTGCATCCTCAGCAAGGGGGGCTGTGGGAACAGGGCTCCCTGTTCACCCACCCTCAGAACCCAAACTCACAGGCAGATCCTGGGCCCGATCCAGATAGACAACTAAGATGGCAGCTGATGGGGGCTCTGGTCGAGAGGAGACTCCTCGATTCCACTGTAGAACCTGGGGGGGTGGGGAGGGTGGCAGCAGTCAGATCTTGTCTCCCCAGGTCCCTACACTTCTAGCTACCGATTTCTCCCCTGTAAGCTCCTATTTCTCATGTTGGTTACCTGCTCCAGTTTTTCTGAATCTGGTAGTAGTGACAGCCATTCTAGCCTCAAGTGAACTTGACCTTGCCCGCCTTGTAGAAGGAACCACTAGAGGAAGAGGCAGAAGAAAGTGAATAGAGATCAGGTACTCACCTGCCTTCCCCACCAGTGTAGCAATCATTGTCTGCCCAAAGGGTGAGACCAGCCCCACCTTTCTCTTCTCCCCACTTACTTCATCCAGTACTCCAGCCTGTAATACCTTCCCTACATCCAGCTTCATTCTGACAGGGTGCAGGCAGTGAGAGGAAAAAGGCTTTATATTAGTAGCATATCACTGACATTCCACCCACCCACCCAGAAATAACCAGTCGATCCCAGACTCCCTTCTCATACACTCAGGAGGACACTTGTGTACGCGTGCATGTGTGTATGGTAGGGGTGAGGGGGTTGGGGAAGGAAAATGATACACGATTCCAGAAAAGGATTATAATTACCTCCCACACCTTTGTAGCATTTGGGCTTTAGAATTCTAACACAGGCAGAGACTCTCACCTGCCCAGAAAGTCATCTTTGTCTGGATCCTTGTCAAATACCTCCACCTCTATCTCCTGTCCTGGGACCTCATGTACCATGACCTGGAGAACATAGAGGGATAAGGGGCTCATGGGTGCAGCTGGGAGGGGCTTCCAATCTCAGCATCTTCTCTCAGAACCTCCCAGAGCCTCTTTTCACATGGCCCCTCCTCAGCTCTCCTACCTCATAAGTCTCTCCCCACTGGGGGTTGAGTTCCTCATCGATGACACGGCTGCAGAATGTCTGGGTGCCCACACGCACAAGTGCATAAGGGTCTGACTTGCCCTCAAACAGGCCCTTCACATATTTGTCCTTGGAGTTCAGCCCTCGGGCAGCCAGCAGGTGAACCCGAACAATGCCCTGGTGAGATGGTGAGAAACTAAGGAGCCAGCACAGGGTTCCTGAGAGAGGGATCTGTCGAGTGGGGGAGAGGCCATACCCTGGGCAGAGGGGAACGCAACTGGGCAACATCTTGAAGGTCAGGCACTAGGGGCACCAACAACCTGTTCGGCAACACGAGGAAGGCAGCGATGGAGTCCATGATCATGGTGTCAGAGAGTGAGCTAAGAGGGGGGCAGAAAAGAAGGTGGGATGGCCCCAACTTCCAATCTCCCCCAATTCCCAGCTCCATTTCACACAGTCAGCAGAGGCCTAATGCTGGGGGGAGTCCCATATTCAAGCTCCTTTTTGGCTGCTCTTCCACCTCAACTCCCCACCAACTGCTCTGTCCCTTCTTTGGTGCCATTTTCTGCTCTTCCTCTTTCTGCCCCTGCTGAGCAGGCCTCAGCTTTCTTCATTCTCTGGCAAAATACACACCCCCACCCCCACCCCCGAGAAGAAAAATTTTCGGGGGTATTTGCCTTATCTCTCCAACTAGGGTTCAGATTCCAGGAGGGAACAGGCTACCACCGTTACTGCTTTGCATCCCCTGAACAACCAACTCAGGACTGGAACACTTAGCAGATGCTCCATCAGTGCTTGATACCTGAGTCCTGGGATATCCAGCAGGTTGGTCATCCCCGTCCAGTTGATGTCTAAGGTCTGGACGGAAAGAGAAGGGGTGTAAGGACAGATCATGTGGTGGCACAGTCACACCCATCCAACAGGTGCCAGACCCCTCAGCTTTCTTGTCAATTCCTCTCACCATTCCCCATAACTGGCTACCTCACTCTCCCAATCCTCTCTGCTTCCTCTGCCTCCTCATCCCTCCTCAATGTCTTTGCTTACCGGGCGTCGGATGAAGAACATTGACACAGCCCCCACAATAGGAAGGTTCCCAATGAGTGGTTCCAGGATCACCCGCAAGACACCATGCAGCTGGGACAAGAACAGACGATGAAAGCCTTTTCCCAGAAAAGGCTCTCCACCCTTCCCAGACTTCCCCAGCCTCCATTTTTCCAACCTCCAACTTCCCATATCCCATGTAACTTAGGGAAAAAGCTCCCTGTTGTGGGGGCCCCTGACATATGCCCCACCTGCATGCCCTTGACTCCTGCTTTGCAGAAATATTTCTTCACTTCCACATCAATCTGCACATCACCTACATAGCTGGGATTGGTTAAGAAAGAGTAGGAGGATTAGTACTAAGCTGACGTGGAGGCTGGGGGGTGGGGGGGTGAGGTGGGGAGAAAGGAGCCAGAAATGATCAGCACTCCATTTAAGAAGAAGCGGGAGAATGTAAGCTATGGATCCCAATTAGTGGTACTAGTCTGATGATGTTCTTTCATAATCTGTAACAAATATTCCACAATAATGTAAGGTATTGGTGGAGGGGTGTGTATGGGAATTCTGCACATTATGCAAGATTGTTTTGTAAGCTCTCAGGTTCTCTAATAAAATTTTTTAAAAATAAAATAAAAAGAATCTGGAAGAGTGGCGAGTGGCCTTACCTGATGGTCAAGTCCAGGAGAATCTGCTCTTTTCTCTGACCAGGGTGAACCTTGACTCCCAGGATGCGCAGCGGCTGGAGAGAGATGAAATCTTGAGAGAGAGAGCAGAGGGGAAGGGAGGAATACCTGAGCCCCCCTCTGAGCCACCCACCTTCCTGGTCCCATCTCCTCCCTTTTATTACTTTTCCTTCTTCTGCACACATACCTTTTCACCCAGTTCCACTCGTGTAAATGTAAATGTTTGCAGATGGGGGTTAGATCCCCGAACAGCTGGGGCCACAGTTTCAGCCAGAAGCTTCTCCATATACTGGCCCAGAAAGGGCCAGATCTGGGCCACAATCTAGGAGGAAACAGAGATGGTCATAGGAGAGCCCAAACTTCCCTCTAAAGGCAAGTGCCTTCAGAATCGTTCCCAGAGAGCATCGGAGACAAGAACTGGGGTGTGGCCAAGTCTGGCAGGAGGAAACCAATCCCCATTCTCCCTCACGAAAAATAAAACTCAGGACAATCAACACTCACCTTGTTTAGCCACTCAGCCTTTTCTACATCTGGGAAGCTGACCTAGTGGGGAAGGAAGAGACGGTGATGAGTGCACCCTCGGCCTGTGGTTTCCCACTAAGATGCTGAGGTATGCCCACAGAAGAGGGAACACAGAGGGGTAGCAGGGCCTCCTCACCCCCAAAGGTGGTGCTGGGGGGATTGCCAGTTTCATTCCTACAGAGGGTTTGGGGGCTGGGAGGCCCATAATTTCATTCCTCCAGAGGGCTTCCGGGCACTGAAGCCCCTTAAACAAAGGGTGCAGTACACAAAGTTGCTTTGTGGAGAGCTCTGGGATGTGAAATGACAGCTGCTCGGGCACAGGTGGAGAGAGGAGGAAAAGGGCTCATTCCTTCTGGTAGGGAGGTCCTGTTGACTAAGTTTGAGAAGGGACTCCTGGAACTGGAGAAGTCCTGGTTCTTCTTTCCCTTAGAATGAAGTTTCTACTTCAAGAAAATGAAGAGTGGAGCAGCTCCATAAGTCGGGGAGAGACCAGAACTATTTAGGCTGTGAAAGTGGGTGTTTTTTCTTTTTTTCCTCTTTTTATCAGAGTGAGTCCTTTTAAGTGAAAAAAGGACACCTGTGCTTTATATGGGGGGTGGGGGGTTGGAAGAGTAGTCACCCTGACGAAGAGAAGGAAGAGACCACCGCTGCCCGGACCACAAGTCTCGTCGGAGCACTTCTCCCCCTTTCCCTTCCCCAGCCCTGGGAAGCATGGCTGAGCCTTCCTAGTGCCAACTCTGATTACTCTCTTCTGCAGTCTCCCCCTAGACTGGCACTTCTGGAAGGGGCAAGAAGGGAGGGGCGGGGAGGAGCAGGGAGGGGCCGCTAACGGGCTCTGCCTCCGCCAGGCCAGAAAGGAGGCATCCGGCCCCCACACCGCAGGAGAGGGGGTGCAGAAACAAGGGTCCGGGCCCCAGCGGAGCTCAGCTCAGCGTCGGGAAAGGGTGGGGCAGGGCGGGGGCGGAGTGTGGGCAGCGGGCACTGCAGCAGTCGCGCTGGCCTCCTCCCAGCTCCCCCGCCCTTCGTCCGGCAGTCGCCTCCTCTGCGCTGCAGCCCGGCTGCCGAGCTGAGGCTGGAAGGTGGCGGCCGGAGGGTCGTGCAGATGCGGGGCCTCGGCAGGGCAGCGCTATGGGGCTGGCTCCTAGCGGGTACCCGGGTAGATGAGAGCCGAGAGGGAGAAGAGCCTAGTGGTCTTAAGTAAGTGAAAAGTCTTGAGGAGGATAGGAAAGGCTAGGGAACCCGCGGAGCGGCAGCGGGTACGGGGCTGCCCAGAAACTGCAGCGGCGCGAGTGGCATCAGGGGCGGGGAGGGGCGTTCACGGCCGCTTGGCTAGGAGGGCGGGCCTCGGCTGGGACGGGGTCCCCAGATGTCATTACTGGTCTTGCCCGAAAGTGGAGGAAAAAGTCCTGATTCCGCGGAAGGATCGGATCTGGACGTGCCGCAGGCGGGGCAGGGGTGGGGGGTGCGCAGTCGGTCCCCAGAGGGGGCGGAAGGCCTGGGGCCCCTCTCCCCAGGCGGGGGCTGCCTCTGGGAGGGGGGGGGGCGCCCCAGGAGTGAGGCGCCGGAAGGGCGCCGTGCCGCCCGAGGGCTGGGGGGCGCTCACCCAGGCAGGTAGCTCTCGGTGGCTCAGATAGAGGGTTTTGGCCGT
The DNA here is from genome assembly GCA_029593785.1 of Cabassous unicinctus. Lineage (NCBI taxonomy): Eukaryota > Metazoa > Chordata > Mammalia > Cingulata > Chlamyphoridae > Cabassous > Cabassous unicinctus. Next base: position 11,499 of record JAQZBX010044212.1, read on the forward strand.
GAGCCGCTCCTCGTCGTCCAGCAGCTGCCGCGCAGCCTGAAGTCTCCGCTCTTTTTCGTCGCGGACCCGACGCCAGCCCAAGTAGAGGGCGAGACCGACGACCACGAAGCCCACGCTGAGCCCCATCGCCCCGGCCAGGTAGACCGGCACCAGCACCAGCAACCGTCGCCCGAACGAAGTCAGCACCGCCAGGGCCTCGCCCGCGGCGCCCAGGCCGTCAGGTGGGCCCCCAGGGCCCGGGTCTGGCGCGTTGCACGCCGTGGGGGGCCGCCCCGGGGGGTCGGGAGGAGCAGCGGGCGCGTCCGCGGGGCCGGGGCCGGGGCCCGCTTCAGGAGAGCGCTCCATGGTGCCACCTCAGGGAGGACCCGCCCGAGCCCGAGGCCGGCTGGCGACGGCTGAGCCCTGCGACCAGCTCCCGGCTGCAAGCCGCGATCCCCGGGGTGGGGGGAGGGGCCTCAGGCCACGCCCCCGGCGGCTCGGGTTGGCCCGCGCGGGGAGACCAAGGTGGAGTCAAAAGGCCCGAGCCCCGCCCTCCTGCGCGGGAAAGGGCCCGCGGCCTCGGAGGGACTCGGGTGCCAAGATGGGCGGCCGGGATGGGATGGCTGGAAGAGGAGGAAAGTGCCTGAAGCAGGGTGTTTGACTGGTCAGAAAGAGGAGGAGGCGTGGCATGCCATTTGAAGAGAGGCGGGACCTCGCGCTCCCCCCACGTGGGATTGGAGTGCCTGTGGCGTGACGTCAGGCAGAGCCGCACCAACAATTACCGCGTTTTGGCGAGCTGGAGTTGCGAAATTGGGGGTGTGTGGAGAACCAGAATTTACTTCCACCCCATTCAGACGGTTTGGAAGGATTTGAATTTTGGGATTCCTATATGATCATTTGTCAGCTTTTCCTAGCCTTCATACTGAAAGCACATTCCTTATCCTTCATTTTCTTTCTGGCTGTCCTTACCAAAAGGAAAGGAAATGACCCTATTAGGAATGAAAGCGTTCGATGATCAACCCTCTCTATCCCGTCCCCAGTCCTCTACCTTGTCTGTACAGTATGACAGACATTAGAGAAAACTGGAGAATCAGAGGATTACCAAATTAAGATGATCCAGCCCTCGGGGGTGGGGGGGGTTGAGAAGCATAGCTAGTAGGGTTTTATTTCTTTTTGGACATTTCCAAAACTTAGCCCATTTTATCTCCAAGAGAGTTAGTCAGCAATCTCTATCTCTACTGCAGTCAGATTAAAACTAAACGTGCTAAAAAATAATAAATAAATAAGTGAGGGAGGGAGGGGGAGCTCAACTGCAGTGGAAATAATTTTCCAAGAGTTTCCTGATCCTGAGAATTGCTAGGATACTAAACTGAGAAATCAAGAGTAATGAGATGATTCAGTTTCTCATTTGCTTGAGTTGGAAAGGTTTGGTATATAGTCAGGTATGGAACTAATTGTACTGTGCAGGTTCCAGAAAAAAGTGCAGAGTACATTGATGATAGCTATTGTTGCTAGTTAAGTGGCCTTGGAGGTGGGGGTGTTCTCCAGGAACCTGGAAACTAGACTAATTGGAAGCAGGGGAGGGAAGGGTTGGACATAAAGTGGAGATGACCTTTTAATGCAGTGCTTGTGGGGTTTATTGTTCTGTCTAAAGCAGCAGGGTTACTAGTCTGTTGGGAAGAGATAAGATTCTGCAGCAGATACATTCTATCTGACTCTGCAGGGCATAGATTTCATCAGGCTATTTCATCAAAGCTGTTTAAAACCGGTTCCTCCCCACACCCTAATCTTTGTATTCTCACTTCCCGTTCCCTCCTGGGGTTGGCAGTATTTAGACTGCTTAATTCAGTCTGCAGAACTGTATAGAAACAATTTTCGATATGCCTCCCATATCCTCCATATCTAGATGTGAGGGAGCGGGTAGAAAAGGAACCCAGGGAGTTTGGAGATGTATGAGTTATCTACTCCCTGAAGCAAAACTTCATCACTATAGCAGGAAAGTGGATGAACCTTAGAGGGAAACCTCTATAAACTGAAAGTTGCTAAGCACTAGAGCAGATGGGAGAAGGGGGCTTACAGAGGTTCCTTTCCAAACTTTCTTTCCTCACCCCATCATATCATTAGACCTTCCTATTGAAGGGGGACAAATGCTCACCTCCAGGAAGGCCTAGTCCCAGCTGGGGCCCAGGAGCCACAGGATCAGCAGCTGCAATGCAGGCACCAAGTAAAACAGGGTGGGGCCCAGGCCTTTGACAATCTTGCTACCCAGGAGCCACCTGGTGGTGAGAGGCAGTAAGTGGGCAAAAGGAAAGGATGGCCATTTGTTAGAGGAAGTGTCTTAAAGGGTGGGACCTAAATGAAGAGTGAGAATACTAAGACTTCCTGTATTTGCAAACTGCATTTATATCCTTCTGGGGGAGGAAGATTAGATGTGGTACTCTGGTCCCAGTTCACTCACCAGGATGGAAGGGGCAAGGGGATTTGAAGAATTTTTTTCCCTGTATTATTCCTCACATATTAATGGTGGCCCTATTATTGGATGGCTCTATAATTAGAATTTTTTAATGCTAAGTGTGGAGTCAAGATTGCCTGAACAGAATCCTGGCTCCAGCCCTTACTAGCTGTGGAACGTTGGGCAAGTTATTATTCCTAAACTGGCTTTCTCATCTGTAAAATGGGTACAATAATAGTATCCATTGTGTCAATGAAATATTGCATATAAAGTGTGTAGCACCAGTGCTTTGGCTTCTACTAAGCACCCAATAAATGTTAGCAAAATATTCTAGAACTCCCTGTTTATTTCCTGTGCAACAACATAGAGCCTTTTGGTCCTTTATAGGGCAGCCCTTCAAATATTTAAAAATATTGGGTCTCCCTTCAGTCTTAGTTTTTCCAGCCCTCCTACTGGCTTGTCAATCATCCTCATTCAGAAGTGCACACAATACTTACACAGAACATGTGGAAATGCTGTATTTACAAGCCACAGCAATAGCTCTACTACCCTTGTGGAGCTCTTAGAAGGGTGCCTAGAACATAGCAGGACTAAGACAAGTTCAAGGCTTTGTTTATCCCTAAGCAAAATTATTTTGGCAGGGAGGGGTCCAGTATTTTCATTAACTCAACCGACAGGAACTTTGAATATTACTCAGTATTTCCTTGTGTCAATATTGATAAATGGGCTTTTTAGATGTTTATCCAAGTTTTTTTTTGTTTTTTTTTAATAAGGCATAGTCCTTGGGCATATCACAAGAGACTTCTCTAACATGAATGTCCTAATCAACACTTACTCTTCAGTGTTTACTCCACCTAACTCTACTATTAACTGACCCATAATTTTTTTTTTTTAATCGCCATAACTTAGCAGGTGAGAAAGAAAGCAGCTTCTGACCTCTGGAACTGGCCTGACACAGCTAGGCTTCAGTGTTGCTGGGGCACCCACAACTAGGCCATCATGTTCTCTTATTGGGCACAACCATCTCACAAAACACCACTAGCAAACAGGTCACTCAGTGACTGTGACAAAGCAAGACAAAAAGGACCACTCCATAATTTTAAGTACAGACAAAAACAAGGTCAGTGTGCAAACCACAAAATACCAAATGTCTCCCCTCCCGGCTAAGGAATGACTGCTGTCTCTCTGATTACAATTTTAGCCTCACTCTAGTCTGCCCTCCTACCAGGTAAGATTTAAGATACCCAATCCAGAGTGAACCCTACTTCCTTGAATCTTCCCCCAAATCACTTAAAGTCCAAATGCTATAAGTTCTTATTAACACTCTCTTGCTGAGATCCACCACGGTTCCCCATGGTGTGTGCTCTTCCTCACTGCAGGAGCATTAAACCAACTTGCTCTACCACAGGTATATTCCTGGTAGTCTTTAGCTGGAGCACATGTATACAGGACATAGGTCTAGTTTCTAAAATCTACCTCTTTAAAGATACTTGGCAAAAAGGAAATAGTTAGTCAGGACTTGACTGGAAAGAATTCATGTTGATATCTATGATCACACTCTTCTCTAAATGATCATAAACCATTTTTTTTTTTAATAATCCAGAATTTTGACAGAAAGTCAACATTAAGCTTATCAATGTGTTGTTTCTATAATCCACAAACAGTATTTGTCCTCTTTTAGTCTTTAGGCCCATGTTTCCCCCGCCTCCCCCCAATGACCGGCCCTGACCCAGCCCACCATCTCCAACCTCAGGTGTAACCTGAGTGATCAACTAGCCAAGAGAGGGAGGTAGCAGGAGGCATGATGGGGGAGCACAACCCAGGATCATTCTTTCTATCCCCAAATCCAGTCTCACTAGACACCTGAGTTGTTTCCCCTACATCAGCCATTAGGTTCGGCTACTGGGGCCCTTGGCCTTACTGGCACTTAAGTAGAATTAAAAACTCTGGTCCCATGTCAGGGCAGAAGGAAGAAAGGGAGGCTTGTGTCCCTAAAAGAACTCTCCTTTCCCCAGCACCTTCAAGGCTTTAAGGCTTAAGGCATTAGTCACTGAGGAAGGGATGGGATAAGGGGGACATTAACTGCCATCAACAACTCAGAGAGACAACTGCCACCTGCCCTGCTTTGTTTGAATAAGGAAAGGAACTGTCAGCTAAATAACATCCCATCTCCATTTCCCAGCACACACACCCTCCTTAGTACCTGCCCCCCTAAATGACCCTAGGAGCCCTGGTTACCAAGGCAACCTGGGAATAGCACATGCTGAGACCAGAAACAGATGGGGCTATTTTTAAACTAGACCAGGTGGCTCCCATGCTTTTATCCCACAAAGTGCCTTTCCCACTTGGTCTTGTTCTGGGTCCCTACCCTTCTTCACTGGACTCCATCCAACCTTACCCAAGCTATATGAGGGTGGGGGTCTCTAGCCCATTGTAGCATGAGATCTACTTACAGCTCCCATCTCCCCACACAGAATATCTAAGTAAGTTTTCACTGCCTCCATTTGTTAAAAATAATTTTCTTTTATTTCTTTGGAAAGTAGTGGGCCCTGCCCTATGGATTTCCAGGCCAAGCTAAGGTAATGAACGTTCCTCCAGCCTTTGGGCTACTGGAGTACTATGGTCCCCGCCTTCCCAGGGCCTCAGGAGTGGTTTCTGTATTGTCCAGCTCAACTGGGCCCCAACGTGTCTGAAGGTTCCTATCCAGCCTTTTCTCCTGGCCACATCCCAATCTTTCCTGCCTCTCCCTCTGGATAGTTTTTTTTTTTCTTCCCTTCCAAAGCCAGGGCTGGAACCTGTGCTGTGCAGAAGAGAGGACAAGACCTGGGATGTCCCCAACTTCCCATCCGGGGACACAGAGCCCCTCAGTCAATCCTTGCTCTCTGCTGGCTTCAGTCTGTACTCCCATGCAAGCCCCTTCTGTGAGGCTTGAAGGAAGATGGACAAGAGGACCCTTATGAAAGGGAGGTAAGAGGAAACACAACAGCTCAACCCTTTCTCAGAAGCATATTCCTTGCAGTCTCTTGTCCTAGTTCTTGAGTGAGCCCTTCAGACAGAGCCTGGGAGGGCTAGGCGAGTGGGCAAGTAAGGGTCCCTCCACCCTAGCCCTGGGAGGCTAAACCAGGGGAGTGTCCAGTAGCCCCATCAGTGAGGTATGGCCGTGATGCGCATGCTCTGGGAAGCAATGGGATAAGTCACCATGGGGGTGGTGGTGTGGCTCATTGTGATTCCTGCCAAGGGCTGGGCCATCGATACAGCCACAGGGGCCACAGGAGCCACAGATACAGCCACAGGAGCCATGGAGACTGGTGGGGGTGCCATTCCCTGGGCGATTGTTTGCGCCAGAGCAGCTGACAATGGCGTGATCTCTGGGTTCAAGTGTGGGGGTGGGGGTGGTGGAGCAGCAGGAGGTGCGGCATTAGTTGGGGGAGCAGCTGGAGCTCCAGCAGGGGCCACCAGTTCTTGCTGGGACACAGGGCGGGGTTGAAGAGCTTGGCTGCTGAGAGTAGTGTGAGTCTGGGCAATGCCATGGTTAAAAGTGGCAACAGTGCCTACAGTAGGGGCCAGAGTCTGCTCAGTGGCTGGTGCAGTAGAGCTCAGGGTCATGACCTTGGCCTGATTTCGGAACTGGGCATTTTGTTCCAGCAGCACTTCATTGGTGGCCAGCAAGTTGCTGACCTGCTTCTTTAGCTCCTCTACCCGCTTCCTGAGCATGGCATTCTCCTCCTCTAGCAGCCTGCATTCCACCCCTCGGGATGGAGCCAGACTATATTCATATGATTCAAAATGGGGGCCATCTGGGGGGCAGCATCCACCTCGCCGACGCTTGGGGCCTGGCTCATGATCCTCAAAGCCCCTGTCAGGGAGGTCATAGATGTCATAGAGATCATGACGTCGTCCTGGTGGGACTGGGCCTGTTGAGCCCCCACCACCAGTGCCTCCTCCACCCCGAGCATCGAACTCAAAATCCCGTTGCAGGTGACGGAACTTGCACTTGGCTCCTCTCTGGCAGTCCCCTTTGAGAAAGTCACGGCAAATAGGGACTTCCTCCTTGCCATTTGGTAAATCAGCAGGCGAAAGGCCCAGGCCGGCTGCCACTTTCTGCCTCAGCCGAGGGGGAAGCTCTCCAGTCTTCTTATAGCCATCCTCATCCTCCTTGGAGCCATGGATGAATCGGCAGTTTGGGCGGCTACACTCCTTGTTCTGGAAGTCATGGCAGAAGATGAATTCATTTTTGCTTACCCCTAAGTTGGACACCTCACTCATGTCTGGATGACGATAGCGGCAACGCTTGCCTCGCTTGCACACATTCCTCAGGAAGTCTCTGCAGATAGCATCTGAGATGGCCCCACCACTGCCTGCTCCTGTCCCACTGGCCTCCTCGCTGCCACCGCCTCCGGGGCCTCCACCGCTGTTCCCAGTGCCGTTGGCATAGCTGTCCCGGTCAGGCATCCTGGTCCCCTCCAACTCAGGGCTTTCTTCTTTTTCTTGCCACCCTTGGTGACTGCTAGGAAAGAGGAGAGCTGTGTCAAACAGGTGTCCTCAGAAAGGCCACCACTCTTCCCCACTATAGAGTAGGGCAGCCTAGAAGGGAAATGGCTTTGGAGATAAGAATCTAAGGGACAAGAATTCTAGCTGGAGTGGCTGGCTCATCAGAAGTCCCTCCCAGGCCCTGTGCACCTGGTCTGGGTCAGAATGATTCACACTTGCCTGGCTAACAGAGGAGGGGGGAGACAGAGGGAGAGAGCTGGGTTGAAGCCACCTCATCTCATTAATGATAGGCCAAAGAGGGGGTAGGGAAAGAACAGCACTGGATTTTTATATCCACTTCTGAACTGACCTTATAAAAGTTGTGGAAGTGAAATTAAAACTGCTGTCAGTGTCTTAATACCCTGGGAGGAGACTAGAAATAGTAGCCAAGATGGGCTGGTGAGCTACTAGGGCTGTGGATGATGAGGACACTGGTGACAAAACAAATTTTCATTAACCCCTTCCCCATGGGATCTCAGGCAAGGGCTCTGCAAGTGTCAAATCTCTAACCCCAAGAAATCCTGAGTGAAGAAACTGATGTAATCAGCTGGAGAGCGGTTCCTAAACCTGTGTCATTTTTCAGTATTCTCTCCCCACCAACGTTCAACCTCACTGAAACTAGCCCCCACCTTTCTCCATGGCTCCAAGGAGGAGTTCTACAACTAAATCTCTACTTCTAGACCCCAGGACAAAACCATTTGTGGCAAGGCCAAGGGGGAAGGAAAGAGTTAATTTCATAGAACAAGTGACCTTTCTCCATTTCACACCCCCCCTTCCTGCCCTCCCATGGAAGATTCCACTGACATCAAACCACACCATTCCTCACCCCATAAAGATCCTCTTTATTTATAGACTCCATAAAAGCTTTTTAAATCTCCTCTTTCCCAAGAGACCTCTGGAATGTCAACCCACTGCCCTGGTTCTAACCCTCTTCTCTCCCCACCCAAGATTGGGAGTCCCTACTACCACGTGTCTGACCTAGGAAACCTTTCCTTGGCAGGGTTCAGGCTCCCCCTGCTGTCTAAAGGGGAAAACTTCATTATCGTTTCCCGGGGAGTCTTTCTGATTTCTTTGGCCTTGACCTCCCGGGATTGCCTTGACTCTGCCTTCAGATCCCCCTAAAATGAATAGAGCAGACCAGAGACTTGAATTACAAGAGAATATGTAAAAGAAGAAGGGTCCTTTTCCTCCAAAGGGACGTAGACCCAGAATAATAGAAACAACGAAGGGAAGGTAAAAGGTAAGATACAAAGTTTTACTAAAAAGGAAATGACCAGGTGAAGAATAAATGTCATTTATCCAAGTCTGACTCATGTCGCAATCTCACCATAAGCAGATAATGTTTATTATAATACTTCTCCCCACCCAAGACTCCCAGGATTGTTTGATACCTGAGGTAGCTCAGGTGAAGTCCGGGGCTCCTGTGGGTCTCCACCTCCACATCACTGCTGGGTTCTGAACAAGAAAAAACAGAAACTTGGGTGGGAAAAGGGGTAAGAGTGGAGGACTATACGGTAGTTGTCACAAGAATAAGTCTGACAAAACGGCAAGAGTTCTGGGCACTAAGATTTCTTTAGGGTTCAAACTGCACTTCATCTGTCAAAGGGAGAAGTCGCCAGTAAGAATGAGGGCTAAAACTAATTCGGAGGGGCTGGGAGGATGGAATAGAAAACCAGTCCTGAGTGAACAAAGGGTGAGGGGCGTTCTGCCTCAAGCTGAAAAAGGATGTGGGGATCAGAGCCACATGTTGGGGTTAAGAATGCCGAATGGGGAGCCGTGAAAGGGCAAGGACTGACAGTACAGCAGGATAGCAGATTAGATTTGGGGGCGGTGATTATGAAGCTTCGCAACACCTCAGAGTTTGCGGGGAAAGTCCTAGTAGTTTTCCCTAGCAAGTCTTCTAGATTAGCAGGTTCGGTGAAGTGCAGCCGGCGCTCAGCCGTGGACCAGGTGAATAAGACACTGCACGATGTGGGGTGGGGGACTCAGGTGACATCAAGCTGAGGGGATGGGCAGGGTGTGACGTCACGGAACTGGCGTTGGCTCGCGAAGCCGGGTAAGTCAGAAAACGGGCTGGGACCTAGGGCGTAAGGAAGAGCCAGCTCGGTCTTGGGGGGCCAAGCGTGGCCCTGGCCAAGCCCTGCCGCTGAGCCGGCCCCGACTCCTCCCCTACAGGCGCGGCCTCCACCTAAGTCTCCCGCCTCCCTCACCTGCCGCCGCCGCCGTAGTTGCTGCTGCCGCCTGCCGGTCCTCTAGCTTCGACAAAGAGCCGCCCACCCTACCATCCTTCCGCTTCCTGCGGAAGAAATACCGCTCTAGCCACGGGACCCGGAAACATACTCTATGGTGTGCGAAGCTCTTGTGCGACCAGCCACAGGAAGCTCCCAGCAAGCTTTGCGTGTCACCATAGTAACCCGACTCATCAGCGCTATTGCAGCGCGACAGGCGGCTACCAGGCACTGCGTAGGCATAATAGGGAAGGTGGGGTATAACCAGCAACGCCCCCAAACTTGCCCGCGTACCACCCACCATCCTTCAACCTGCCCCCACGTTCGAACTACACCCTTTCCCAACAGAAAAAAAATCACCTAATTATCTACCAGCTCCGAGACCCCAGGGTCAAATATTCCTCGTACCCCAAGTCCAGGGCTCTGTAGCCTATGTGACTTTTGACATCCTCCATTGCACGTGTAATGAAAAGGGCACACACACTGTACAGACTCCCCATCCAATGGAACCGTAAAAACCACGTAACAGACAAGATGATTTGATTCTTCAGCTAAGACAGCAGAAGAGATGATTTATTTTACACGTGTTAACACTCGGCCACAATTGAGAACAGAATTAGTCCAGAATGTCACAGGTCCGGGGCAAAGGACCAAAGGGACTGCTTTGGTGTGAGCAAGGTGGGTCTCTCAGAGGTGTTCACGAAGTTTGACGATCGTTGGGAGTTCTAGATCCATTGTGA
>JAQZBX010044213.1:0-21428 GCA_029593785.1 Cabassous unicinctus
TTACAGAGTATGAAAAGTTGTTAATATGATGTCAGATTAAAAATTGCAAGCCTTCTTTAGAAACTACCATTTGTTGATTTTTGGTGTAGCATCAGAAAAATATGACAATTTTCTTAAAGTGCTATGAATATACTCCTTTCATTTCATAACCATATATTTGCATGAGTCTGTATTTTCTTCATATTTTTCAACCAAGAAAATATTGCAACAGTTTAAATAAAAAAAGCCAATATGAGAGTACAGCTCAGTTCTATTAATTGAGAAGATAAAGAGGGTGTCAAAATATAAAGGAGTATTTCTGCCTCTACAGATTTGACTTCTAATCACTATTCACCAAAATTCAGCCTGGTTTTTATAACTCTGGTGGTAAACTGTAGAGGTACAAAGACACATCTATTTTTGAGCCTTCAATTCCAAGATTTTCCATATAATTTCTTAGCCTGTCACAAATTATACTTCTTTCCAGATTGCCAGTCATTAGTTAAAAAATTCAGAACAATGACTATTGCCTCATTCCTTAAAGTCGTTTTAGAGGTAATAGTTTACATTCTGAAGGGAAACTAACTTTAGTGATTACATCCTATGTGCAAAGATGTATTCAAAACACATTTGGTGAGAGAGTGCCACTCTGTGCCAAACCACTTTTTTATTTTTGTTTTTTACATATTTTCCTTTTAAAATCAATTCTTGAGTATTTAATTTTCTTAAATTTATTAGCTGGTTAAAATTGATTTTTATGTTTTTCAGTATTTTTTAATCTGCATATGATTTAATGCTATAATGTTAGTACTCAATTGTTAGAAAATCTATTTTTTTAGGGTTGACCAGATTTTATGGATTTTCTATACAAAAAGTGACATTTATATTCTGATATAATGTTGAAAATATATTGACTCACATTTGAATTGGGAAATATTAATGAATAGTTTAACAAAATAATTATTTACTAATTTTATTTCAAAGAAACACCACTACAAATTTAATTTATCTCAAGGGCATAGAGAAAGAATTTTTACCAACTAGGAGTAGACAGAAAGTTGGCTCTCTTGAGACTGAGACTGACAGTTAACCAGGTCCCATGGAAGGTCTGACACATAAGTGTCCTTCCAAAAGAAAAATAAATAAATAAATAAAGAATCCAGAAGCAGAATGGTTATTAAAAGTATGTCTACCTGATAAGAGATTCCATGAATTTTATTCAGTGAAGGAAGAGGCAGGATCATGGATGTTATCAATCTTTTAAATACTTCAAAGATATATTCAAGTTATGGAAGATAATCTTCTCTGACTTTTCAGGTATATTTGTATATAATATTCAAACTTATTTCTTTGATATTACCAATGAATAATTCTCTGACACACACTCTTATGCCTCTAGATCATTTCCACATGTAATTATTTCTTCCCTATATGACACATTTTTGCTCATAAGGTAGACTGGATTTTTCTGATTCAATTGTTAACTTTACATTTTAAAAAATATGGTACCTGAAGATCTGTCTTTGAATACACAGTTTGACTCAAAATATTGGAAATATATTGTTACCATGATTCCCTTGATAATGAAACAGTGGAATCAAAAAGTATGAGATATTTCTTGAGCCAGATTTAAAAGGAGAGCTAAGAAATTTACAGGCAAAAAAGAGTTATGATATTATTTCAGGGAATCTACAAAAGAAAATAAAATCAATATTAAAACATCGATGGAAATGTAAAGGTTTCCAGTGTAGTTTTTAAAATGAGCAATTTCTGATATCCATTTACTGGATATTATGAAGCAGCCATACTCTATGCTGATCATTTTAATATATTTCTATATATCATCTTTTTAAGAATAGAGAAGGAATTAATAATCCCAATCATTATGGTATTGTGTAAAATTTAAAATTGTGAAATAAATGCTTCCTAAAAATCCCTGAGGTAATAAGGCATAAAGGAAAAACCCTGAACTCTCTGTGTGGCCATAACTATTCATGGTGCATTTTGAAGGATAAGTTTGTGGTAAATTTAGCATAATTAAACTTGAGAATTTCTATAGACTGAGGAGAAAGATGCAATCTGAATAGATGGAAGAAAGAAATGAGACTTTGATGATCAAGGGCTAATGCATGATTCTGATAAAGCAAATATTTAAAAAAACAATATGTATGTCTGGGTTAATTCAGTAACATGCACCATAGGTCATTTGTATTCAACTTAACCACTGAGTAAGGTTTACATAGTTATTATGTTATCTGCTTAGCCTAATTTCTTTACTTTAGAGATTGAAAATACTAGGAGAAACTACCTATAATGGAAAGGATATTATAGAAAACAAGTTGCACAAAATATTTTGCAATAAATTATAGTAGAAATTCATCTGGATCAAAGCAATGTAAGCAATACAACATTTTTATTACTATATATATATATATATGGTCACAAGAATTTAAAAATATATACATAGAGAAAAGAAATTTTACATAAAGAATGTATTAATAAAATAAAAATTCTAAACAAGTACAATTATAATTCTTAATTCTATGTTTCTGACAAATGAAAATTAAATAGTACTTATATTCCACTTCAACATAACTAATTTTAGCAATAAAATATAATGTTGAAATAAGATTTCTTTACACTTTGAACTGCTTCAAGGCAAGCACAAGTTAATACATAATAGTTAGCATAATTATTTATGAATGAGGATATTTCTGAAACCTAGAAAAGCAAAGAGGAAAGAGACTTGGCCAGAATGTGAACCTATCACTAAATATTGGAATTCATGCTAGATGGTGAAAGGATGCTGTGGATAGTGGTACTCTCAGCTGGAATGATTTTCTTAGATTATCTGCATAGGAAATAAAGTTAACTAGAGTGAAAAGAAGGAAACTCAAGATACATACTCCCATCTAAATCAAATATATTTTTATGGACAATGTCACAAAGGAGGAATGAAAGAATTCATCTACAGTTCCTATAAAGCATCTAAAATTAAAGAATGTTGAAGACTAATCATTTGTCTCATTTGGAATAAAATCTCAACTGATCCTCAGAACTATTCATTAACTTTGTTGCAGAAAGAATTTCTATGTCATATTGCCATAGATGGGGAGAAAAAGACATCCTTGATCCCTGGTACATAAAGAGACTCTGTAACAACTGCGTAGTGGTAGAATCCTCCAGCCTATATATAAACTTTGTCACAGAGCATGTCTGCTTTAATATTTGATATGTAGAAAATAAGAATATATTCACTGGATGTGTTCATTCTTGGTTTTAGGTATATTTTAAGAAATACTGTAAATGGGGCTCAATGATTGAAAGGTTGTTCAAATTTAAATCTCATAGGAAATATTTACATTTGCCTAAATTCTCTTATATCATGAGTTCTAAGCCAGCAGAGTTGGGGTAGAAAACAAAAAAATAAAAATATGCATTTATTGATTTTTAAAAGCTGCCATTTCTTGATTTCCTGTATCCTGATTTCTAGGTTAGAATCCTTACCTTGATGCTGGTGTTTGCTTATTAATTGCTGATATTGTGGATTGGCTTCATTTTGTTCTTTAGTGTTATCTTATAATTTTATACTCTGACACCCAGGTTGAATGCATCATATAAAGTGCACATGAGCAACCTCACCATCTTCACAGAATTTGTCCTCATGGATATCTCAAGCTCCCGGGAGCTACAAATTGTGCAAGGTCTGCTACTTTTAGTGATTTATCTGGGAACATTGACTGAGAATCTTGTAATTGTTACTGTTATTGTGACTGACCCTCATCTACACTCTCAAATGTATTTCTTTATAGGAAATTTATCCATCATAGACCTTTGCTGCATCTCAGTTACTGTTCCCAAATTCATTGTGAATTCTCTGACAGGCAGCAAATTGATTTCTCTCCCAGCATGTGCTGCTCAGATTTTCCTGTTTGCCTTCTTTGGATCCACAGAGTTGGCCCTCCTTGTGGTGATGTCTTATGATCGCTATCTTGCCATTTGCCACCCTCTGCATTATGGGCTCACTGTCACCCCACGTCTGTGCACACAGGCAGCTGGTGGCTCATGGGCAAGTGGGTTGGTCTATTCTTCTCTGCACACAGGCACCATGTTCAGGCATTCCTTCACAGGGTCGAATGAGATCTATCAATATTTCTGTGATGTGCCTCAAATTTTGAGGATCTCATCTTCAGATGTTCCATTTTCTGAGTTTGCTCTCCTAGCTATAAGTGTAGGTCTGGGTTTATTATGTTCTGCCTTATTATTTATGTCATATAGTAATATATTTTTAATGGTGCTTAGGATGCATTCTGTGGAAGCCCGTAATAAAGCCTTATCCACTTGCACTCCACAGTTGACAATTCTACTTATATTTACAATTTCTGGAATTATTGCTGTCTTAAGTCCCATTGCAGATAAAGCATGTCTTAGCAATCTGCTGACAGGCATGTTATACACAATGGTGCCCCCAGTTATAAACCCCCTCATCTATGGTCTGCGGAACAGAGAGATTAACACTGCTATAAGAAGAATGTTCCACAGACATTTTGAGTTCCCAAGGAGGAGTTTCTTTGGTTAAGAAAAGTATTAAAAAATAAATTTTAAAGAAGTTTAATTTATATTTTATATATGTTTTTAAATATTCCCATGGTACTGGATACTGCTACCCTGGAAGAAAACATTGAGTGTTTTGGTTTAGAGAAACATTCTTTGTAAATTGCTCTCCTTGATTCACTCATACGGATTTTTCTGCTCAAAGTAATAAAGTCATTAGAACTAAGAGACAATTATGGAATTGAGGATTCGACATGGGAATAGCACAGAGACCTGAAATGTTGGAATACTTGAGACTAGTTTGCATCATTCAAAAGGGGGCATATAAAAACCGTGCTCTTTAACTAAAGACAATTTGCAAGTTTTAAGTGTTATTTATCCATGTCTAAAAGATGTATGCTACTCTTGTTTCATTCAAGTTTCCACTTGAAGAAAAACAGGATTGATTAGTTATAAAATGGGATAGATATAGCAATAAATGTTATTGGATTTGCTTGTAGAACACCAGTCTTGTTAATACTATATGATTCACTTTTCTCATAAGTAAGACATAAAAGTTATACTCTCAGGATTGAAAGACTTTTATTTTTCTGATTCCTAAAGTTTTAGCCAGCATCCTGATAGCCTAAGACTTTATTAGCCCCTTTATATCTAAGAATTCAGTTCTTTGATGGCTTCATTTTTAACCCCGGAAAATGTGTACTTTGTAGAAACTTAACCTCATTTATATTCAGCTGCAAGTTGCACAATTTACAAAGTCTCATTATGGCTCAGTATGGAGTATTCAACATAGAAGCAAGAAGTTGATGATGAACTCAACCATCCTTTCATCAAAAGTAATAATCCTAGAAAATATCTGAACTTTGTTCATATTCATCCAATGTCTGAAATATAAATTTATGTTTTCAATGTTTTGATAATTGTGGGAACCATTATATTTCTTCACAAAATTTAGTTACTCCTACCTGAGTTTTCTTCCTAGCTATTTCCTGAGTTAAGGCATCACTAACTTATTTTATATTCAAGTAATAGCCTTACAAATATTAGATATACCCTTTCTGAATCTTTGTAAATGTGAATATGTCTTTATATTTCATGCCTTATTTATATTTATGTTTATATTAATATGTATAATTTCTGTCAAATTTAATTACCTCCAGATATTTGACTATCTAGATACATTGAATTCTATTTCTCAGTGGCTCTTGATAAAAATCTAATGGCCTTCAGATTCTACTTCTTTTATTTTCTTGATATTATATGTTATTTTGTTTTATTCATTTCTTGATATCAATATTTCTATGTGTGTGTTTTAATTAAAGTGCCTGGTATATAGTATGCTTCCTTAATCAGAAAACTTAAATTTTCTATTCTAGAAAAATTTTTACTGTGGATTTTATTTATGCAATATTTAATCACCAATTTCATTCTTATCTCAGTAATTGTATGATCATTTATTTTGTCCATATTTTCAACATATTTTTTATTATAAGTATATGTCATGAGAAATATTTTTCAAGGTTTCTTCAAGCTTACAAAATGAACTTCTGATGAAAGAAATTCTGTTCACACATATAATATTCCCCTAATACTTTTTCTCTTTAGTCTATAATATATATTTCTCATAGCACAATGCAGAGACAAATTTATCCTTTATCTATTTGAGTATATTAATTAGATATCTTAAAATGTCACATTTTCCCATTTAGTGTCTCAGCATACTTGTGGCCACTTATAAATGATTTCTTTATGTTTATTCTCATTCACAATCTCAATTTCTGCCAATGCTTTCTGCCAAGCATCCCTTCAGAGAGCCCCATGGATTCCACCACCTCCTTCCATAGGTGTCCCTCAGCACCTTCTGGTTTTCCAGAACAGCATCATGTTAAGTTGGCTACCCTGATCCCAATGCTAATTTCAGTAAGAGCTGAGTTTGGCCGCCAGGTGTCAAAAGTAGCTGATTTAAATACTCATAGCCAAAATGTCAGAAAGAAGTGGAGCCTTTAGTCATTTACTGTGATGATATAAGCAGGAAGGTAAACAGGAAAGACAGGGACTTAACCGTGTCTCATTGTGCTGTGGAAAGCTGACCGTGGAGGAGGGACAGATGGATGAAGCACAGACATGGGGATCAACTCACTGCTGAGGAAGCACCTGATAAAAGGCTCCTGCAGTTATATGGACCCAGAGACTAGGAGTTTAATATACTGAGTACTAAGAAGGAGAGAGAGGGTGCCATCATGTTCTCCCCACCTCCCTCCAATAAGGAGTTCTCAGCTGAGACACCTGAGAGACCTGGGTTTGTGGCCCCTGATCTGAGGCTCCTAATGGAGGCACCTGGGATAGGAATGCAGCTGTGCTTAAGAGCAAGCCTGGCCAGGCGGCCTGAGTCCTTGACCACAGCTTCCTTCAGAGCCTGCAACACACAGGCTGGGTGACTTCTTTTGTTGTGAGGGCATATTCATTTATGTGTAATGTCAGGTAAAGCTTTTGTAATTGTGTATGGTCAGGTATGAAGAAAACATTCAGATTTTAAGCAGGAGTTGGACTTCTCACAGGGAACAAATATAGATAAAATTAAAATCAATACATTATAGAAATCAGGGACAAATATATTTCAGGCTTTTTGCAGTAACCTCACATTAATGAATAAATATTAATTTATATGTGGTGACTTTGTTGGACAAAGAATAACACTAAAATTAAGCCATATTTTGCAGGGGATTCTGGCTCTACATTGTTAATCATAAAGTAAGAATGCATTATATTCCAAATCACACTTACAGTTGAACACATAATTTTGAAAATAATCCTAATGCAGTCACCTCAGAATCCTAGAGATTTTCTGTGTTTATCTCCTTTCTCATCACCTTTTATTCATCCATGAAGATAACCACTCTCCTTACTGGAAATACAGGGTGATAGCATGTATTTCTGAAATTTAATATATAAAGCCTAGTTTGGGTCATTATTCAAAATATCAATATCTTTGAGATGCCCCTCTACAGTGCCCTTGTAAGAGTGAATAATAATGTCCTAATTCATTACTGCCAGACAAGGATGCATATGTATCCACCGCCAGACATGAAACACCTGCTTTGTTACTGGTTCTTGTGGCTGAATGAGAAGTTATTTTAAAGATGTACACACGCAGCCTGGTCTGGATTTTAGCATCCACTTGCCTTTTGAACCTATTCAATTAATAGTCTCACAATATTTGCAAAGATTCTTTTTTATCTTTCACATTTCCAGGTGTTAACCTTCTTAATTCAGTCTCCTTGGACTCCTTATATAGAATCTTCATACATTTCTCTGAGTTCACTGACTTGAGTGTTTATAATTTTTTTACAGAAAAATCATAGATAAAGAATAGCATTCACATATACCACCCTATATACAAATAAACAGCTTTAACTATTACTAATAATTTGCAATTCTGTAGTATGTTTTAACAAGTTTTAAACCAATATTATTTTAATTATATATTAAACTATAGTTCATAAATTAAATTAGGATTTACTGTTTGTGTTGAAGTCTAATTTTCTTTAAATTTTGCATATATATATATATACACAAATATATATACACCCAAATTAAATTAATCATTTCAGTAATGTTCAAGTGTACAATTTGGTGGTGATGAATATACTCATAATTTCATCTTCCATCATCACCAACAATTACCAAAACCTATCCATCATCTCAACTCTCAATTCCCCACCCTCAACCATATCCCTGGTCAACTGTATTCTAGTTGCTAATTCCTGACTGTTGGCTTTGCATATGTGAGATCATAAAATATTTGTCAATTGTGTCCAGTTAATTTCACTCAACATTATGTCTTCAAGGTTTTTCAATGTTGTAGGATATAGAACTTCATTTATTTTTACAGCTGAATAATATCCCATTGTATATATATGCAACAATTTGTTTATCCAATCTTACATTGATGAATATTTCAGTTGTTTCCACAATTTGGCAATTGAGAATAATGCTGCTATAAACATTGTTGTGCAAATATCAGTTAAATTCCTTGTTTTAAATTCTTTTGGGTATATACCTAGGAGTGGAATTGCTGGGTCATATGGTAATTCTATACTTAACTTTCTGAGGAAGCACCAAACCCTTTTTCACAGTGACTGCATGATTTTATAATACCAGTAACAATACACCAGGACTCCAATTTTTCCACATTCTTGCCAACATATATTTTTCATTTTCTAAATAGTAGCCATTTAGTGGGGATGAAATTGTAGCTTACATTGGATTTGAGTAGCATTTTCCAAATGGCTAAAGATGCTAACTGTCTTTTCACTTACTTATTGGCTATTTGTATTTTGTTGTTGAGTTGTAGGATTTCTTCATACTATGGATATTGAACCCGAATTATATATGTGTTTTCAAAATATTTTCTTCCATTCTATAGGTTTTTTCACTTTCTTCAAACAGTCATTTGACACATAATGTTTTTTTAATTTTGATGAGTCTCATTTATGCATTTTTCCTTTATTGCATGAACACTCATATATATATATTATTGCTCATGCTTTTGCTTTAAAGTCTAAGAAAACATTGCCTAACACTAAGTCCTGAAATGCTTCCTCACATTTTCTTCTAGGTATATTTTACTTTTAGTGTTTATATTTAGCTCTGATTAATTTTTTAGTTAATTTTTATATGGTGTGAGGTAGGGGTGCATTCATTTTTTGCATGTAGACATTTCCAGCTTAATTTGGTGAGGAGAATGTTCTCCCCCATTAGGTGGACTTGGCACCCTTGTCAAAAATCAATGGGCTATTCTCCAGAAGTGAAAAAAAGCCAGGCAGTCTTTCTGTGAATGGGGAAGTGGTGCAGAACAAAATGAAAGGTATGTAGGTGGCTGGTGAGTGGGGAACTTGATGGGCATGGTGGAAAATGGAAGAGCCAGAGGGGAGTGGCCATGGGCAGCTGGTGAGGGTGGGCTTTGCTGGGCATGGGGAAAAAATTGCACAGCCATCAGGCAAGCAGCACACAAGTGCAGGAAGGGGGTCTTTTTTGGTACAGGGTTAACTGGTGGGGACATGGGGAGAGTGGCACACAGTAGGTTGCCAAGAGGGATCAATTGCCAGACATGGAAGGATGCAGCTAGGCCACAGGGTGAGTAGCACAGAGCAGCCAGTGAGGGAGTCCTTGCCAGGTATGTTGGAAGTGGCAGCAACACAAGTCATGTGGCAAGGACATCCAGGTGGCCTTGCTGGGAGTAGGAGAAAGAGCCTGGGTAGCTTGTGAGGGAAGCCTCACTTTCATAGGTAGGTGCAGGCAGTCACTGGGAGAAGAGAATCAGCTGTACTCAGACTCTGGAGCCAGGGAACCACAGTACAAGATACAGGAAGGATCAAGGACATGGGGACTGAGAGAGGCCAATGTAGAGGAATTGACTTTTTAGACTATTTGTGCCACATTCATGGGTCCCTGGTCTGGTTTATACCAGTTAAACACATGCAATACTAAAAATTTCAAATAAGCTACAACAAATGACAAAGAATAACATTATAACAAATCCAAACAACAACAACAAAAAATAGTCAAGAGAGAAACTGACCAAAAGAGTAAACTCATCAAAATAAACAGATGCCTAGACATCAGCAAAACAATGCTAAGAAAAAAAAACATGTGGGAGAGTTAAAAGAACAAAGTAAAAAGACAGATGATGCACAGTATTTGAAATAACTATTTAAGATGTCGATGAAAATCACCTAAATCAGTTCAAGGAAATGAAGGAAGATATAATGGACTTTAAGAAGACACTGGGTGTGCATACGGAAGAAATTATAAATATACATAAAAAAACTACAGATCTTATGGTAATGAAGGGCACAACAGAAGAAATGAAACATAACAGAAACACATAATAGCAGATGTGAACAGGCTGTGGAAAGTATTAGTGAATTAAAACACAGAACATACAAAATTATGCAGATAGAATAATAAATAGAGAAAAAATGCAATACTTCAGCAGGGTCTCAGGGAATTGAATAACAGCATGTAATGCAGAAACATGCACATTATGGGTTTACCAGAGGGAGAAGAGAAGGGAAATGAAATGGGAAGGAAGGAGAGTTTGAGAAAATAATGGCTGAAAAATTTCCCAACTCTTATGAGGTTCATAGACGTACATGTTCAGGAAGGGCAGTGTACTCCAAACAGAATAAATTCTAGCAGAACTTCTCAGAGATATATACTTATGAGATTGCCAAATACCAAAGATAAAGAGGGAATCATAAAAGCAGAAATTGAAAAGCAACCCATCAAATACAAAGGATATGCAATAAGATTAACTGCTTACTTCTCATCTGAAACCATGGAGGGAAAAAAGCAATAGTTTGACAAAAGTATTGAAACAGAAAAACTGTCAGCTAAGAATTCTGTATCCAGCAAAATTGTCCTTAAATAATGAGGGAGAGATCAAAATATTCAGATATAAACAGAAATTGAGAAAATGTATCAGAAAGAGTCCTGCCCTTCAATAAATACTAAAGGGAATTCAACAGGCTGAAAGGAAAAGACAGAAGAGAGTGGTTTGGAGAACAGAGTAGAAATGAACATTATTAATAAGGGTAACAAAAATGGTAAAAAGAGGGAGAAAACATAAAGTATGACATATAAAACCCTAAAGAAAAAATTCGTGAAGTAAATACTGCCTTTACAATACTAACATTAAATGTTAATGGGTTAAAGTCCCCAATTAAGAGGCACAGTTTGACAGAATGGATAAAAAATAGGATCCAACTATACACTGTCTACAAGAGACTCACCTAAGAAGCAAGGACACAAATAGCTTTCAAGTGAAAAGGTGGAAAATGTTCTTCCATGCAAACAGTAATCAAAAAAGAGCTGAAATAGCTATAATAATATCAGGCAAAGTAGACTTTGAATGCAAAACTATTATAAAAAAAAAAGAAAGGCATTACATATTAATAAAAGTGTCAGTCTATGAAGAAGAAAGAACAATCATAAATATCTATGCACCTAACAAGGCGCTCCAAAATACATGAGGCAAACACTGGCAAAATTGAGGGGAGAAAAAGATGTCTCAACAATCATAGTGGGAAGACTTCAATACACCATTATCTCTATTAGACAGAACATCGCAACAGAGGCTCAAAAAGAGACCTTGAATACTACATTAGTGGAAGTAGACATAATGGTCTTATATGGAACATTCTACTCAAAAGGAGCAGGATATTCAATCTTCTTGAGTGCTCTAGCAACATTCTCTAGGACAGACTACATGCTAGGTTATAGAAAAAGTTTCAATGAATTTAGAAAGAGAACAATTATACAAAGCCCTTTCTCTGACCACAACGGAAAGATGCAACAAATCAATAAAGGAAGGAGAACTTCAATAGGCACAAATTTATGTAAGTTAAATAAAACTCTTATACTCTTAGTAGGCCAAGGAAGAAATTGTCATAGAATTCAGTAACTGCCTCAAAGCAAATGAAAATGACAAGGCAACATATGAAAATTTATTAGATGCAGCTATCTCAGTGCTGAGAGAAGAATGTAGACCTAAATTCCTACATTTAAAAAGCAGAAAGAGCTAAAATCAAAGATTTGATTGCACAACTGAAGGAACTAGAAATATAAAAATAAACTAATCCCAAACCAAGCAGGAGGAAGGAAATAACAAAGATTAGAACTGAATTAAATGAACTTGAGAATAAAAGAAATATTAGAAAGAATTAACCAAACAAAATGCTGGTTCTTGGAGAAGATGAATAAAAATGAAAAGCCCTTAGGTAGACTAAAAAAGAAAAAAAGAGAGAAGATGTTGGCGTCCAGCCCTGACACAGGAGGGGTAGGGGAACGAAGGTGAGGATCGGATTCGATGAGAAAAAAAAAACACGTATCAGGATTGATTAGGTGATCATGAGAGAAGAAGGCTCTCTTGTTTATTTCAGATTGCTCCTTTTATACTAGATGATATCTGATTTTTTAATTTTGACAGAACAACAGTATCTTATAAGAAAAAACAGAGTTCAAAAGAAATTCATCATTAGACAGACATTAGTAAGTACAATTACAACATTTCACACTTGAAAACATCCTGGAATTTCAGACCTTTTTGCACACTTCAGTGCTTGCAGGCCCAATCATGATTTGTCTATCACCTAAGGCTCCTACAAGCATTTTAACTGTCCTGATAATAAGTGACTTCTATGAAAGACATCCTGACAATAGCCCTGACAATTGCGTATCTCAGAGGGATTGTGCAGAAGGTTTACAGGGTCACGAGACCCCCAAGCTGCTGAGTAATTACGAAAGCGGGATGCCATCCAGGGGGTACAGGAATCCATTTTAATGGCCTTGCTGGATTTTCTTCAAGGCATAGGCCACGAATACAAGTTAATGCTTTACTATGCCTTTCTTTAGAACTATTACTCTTAGTACTTAGTTTCCTGCCTGAATGGACTGATTAACTTAAGACCTATGGATCATAAGAATAGGAGCAATTGTTTTCATTATAGGCCACGGTTTGATTATCAGGAAAAAGAACAACCGGTAACTTAGCAATACTCAATGTGACATTTCTTCCATGGGTTTCAAGCATGTGTAATTTAGTCATTTCAGTATAGAAAGAAGTTAAAGCTACAACCACCCCAATAAACAAAATTACATTGAGACAGGGGTCAAGATAACCAAACAAGGTGGCGTGGCTTTGCAAACATCCACATTTGCCTAGGCCATGTCCAGAGTCTTTGCTGCTACACAGGTAGGGTCTTGTTATGGCTCCCGACAAGAAGATGCACATAAATAAAATAATAAATCAGAAAGAGGATATCATCATTGAACCACAAAAATAATATCATTAGAGTAATTTTTTGCAACAATTTCGACAATTTAAATGATATGGACAAATTTCTAGAAACATAAAAGCAATCTATATTGATGAAAGAAGAAATAGAAGAACTTGACAGACGGATCACAAGTATTGAGATCGAATAGTCATCAAAAGCCTCCCAACTAAGAAAAGCCTAGGAGCAGATGGCTTCACAGATGAATTCTACCAATCATTCCAGAAAGAACTAACACATATCATGCTCAAACTCTTCCAAAAATAGAAGTGGATTTAACATTACCTAACTCATTCTATAATGCCAACATCACCCTCATTCCAAAGCCACATAAAGATGCTACAGGAAAAGAATACAACATAACAATCTCTCTAATGAACTTAGATGCTCAAATCTAAAAGAAATTACTTGCTAATCGAATCCAACAACATATCAATCGAATTATACACCATGATCAAGTGGGTTTTATCACAGGTATGCAAGGATGATTCAACATAAGAAAATCAATTAATGCAATACACATACCACATAAACAGTTTGAAGGGGGAAAATCACAGGCTAATCATCCTGATGCAGAAAAGGCATTCAACAAAATACAGAATACTTTTTTGATATAACACTTCAAAAAATAGGATTAGAAGAACCTTCCTCAACATGATAAAGGACATGTATGAAAACCCCACAGCTGACATCATACTCAATGGTGAAAGGCTAAAGGCTTTCCCTCAAAGATCTGGAACAAGACAATGTTGCTCACTGTCATCACTCTCATTTAGCATTTTATTAGAAATATTTGCTTGAGCACTTAGAGAAGAAAAAGGAATAAAAAACATCCAAATTGGAAAGAAGTAAAAATTTCACTATTTGCAGATGACATGTTCCTACCCCCAAAAATTCATGAACAATCTACAACAAAGCTTCTGGAGTTGATAAGTAAGTTTAGTAAAATGGGGGAATATAAGACCAACATGAAATATCAGTAGCATTTCTGTATGCTAATAATGAGCAATCTGTAGAGGAAATAAGAAAAAAATGAATCAGAAAAAAAATTCATTTATGATAGCAGCTAAGAGAATAAAATATCTAGGAAAAAACTTTAACATTAGTTAAAAAGGACTTGTACATAGAAAACCACACAACATTGTTAAGAAAATGAAAGAAGACCTAAATAAATGGAAGAATATTCCATGATCATGGATTAGAACATACAATATTTTTACTATATCTATCCTAGAGAAATAAATAAACAGATTCCATGCAATCCCAATGGAAGTTCCAACAGCATTTTTTACTGAACTGGAAAAGCTAGTTATTAAATTTATTTGTCAGAGTATGTGGCCTGGAAGAGCCAAAAAAATCTTGAAAAGGCAAAACAATATTGGATAAATCACCCTACCTGATTTTGAAGCATACTGCAAAGTTACAGTGGACAAAACTCCATGGTCTTGGCACAAGGGTAGACATACTGACTAAGGGAACAAAGTAGAGAGTTCAGATGTAGACCCATGCATATAGAGCCAACTGATAATACCACCAAGCCCAATCAACAGGGATAGAATAGTCTCTTCAAAAAAATTGGTGCTTGGAGAATTTGATATCCATATCCAAAAGAATGAAGGAGGATCACCATCTCATGCCCTTTACAAAAATTAACTTAAGATCAATCAAAGACCTAAATATAAAAACCAAGACCATAAAGAGCCTGGAAGATAATATAGGAAGCATATACAAGATCTGGTAGTAGGAAATGGTTTCATAAATTCATACCCAAAGGACTAGGAATGAAAGAAAAAACAAATGAATGGAACTTCCTCAAATTTGAAAATTTTGTGCTTCTAAGGAGTTTGTCAAAAAAGTGAAAAGGCAGCCTACTGATTGGGAGAAAATATTTGGGAATGACCTATGTGTTAAGGGCCTACTATCCAGCATAAATAAAGAAACCTTATATATCAAAAATCAAAAGACAAACAGCCCACTTACATAATGGGCAATAAATTTTAACAGACACTTTTCCAAAGAAGAAAAACAATTGGCTAAAAAGCACATGAAAATATGATTAATATCACTAAGTATTAGGGAAATTTAAATAAAAACTACAATGACGTATCTTCTTACTCCTATTAGACTGTTTGCTATTTAAAAAGAGAAAACAGAAAACCACAAGCATTGGACAGGATGTGGAGGAATAGGAACTCATCCACTGCTGGTGGGAATGTAGACAGGTGCAGCCACTGTTGGAGGTAGGTTTGGCAGGTCCTCAGAAAGTTAAGTATAGAATTATGATATGATCTGGCAATCTCACTGCTAGGCACATGAACAGTGGACAACAATGTACATTGCAGCATATTCAAAACTGCCCAAAGTTGGAAACAACCCAAGTTTCCTTAAATTGATGAATGGATAAACAAAATATGGTATATATATATGATGGAATATTACTAAGCTACAATGTCTTGACACATGTGAAATGGATGAAATTCTAAGACCTTATGATGAGCAAAGTAAAGCCATCTATTAATGCTTGTACTTAAGAACTTTATACTTGCAAAATTTAAACAGCCTAAAAATATCTATTAACTGACAGTTACCTAC
The DNA here is from genome assembly GCA_029593785.1 of Cabassous unicinctus. NCBI lineage: Eukaryota > Metazoa > Chordata > Mammalia > Cingulata > Chlamyphoridae > Cabassous > Cabassous unicinctus. The sequence goes on from JAQZBX010044213.1 coordinate 15,963, forward strand.
TGAAAAATGTCCTTGTTATTCAAATGTGGCGCCTGTCTAAGTCAAATTCAGCAAACAAACTCACAACCTTACCTCCAATGATGAGTCTACCTAGCACAAAGGGATTATTACCAAGGGCCAACCAGCAATGTATTTGAAATAAGACATTTACCAAAAGAGAGAAAAATTAAATAGAAGAGTTTTATAGCTATGAGATTTCAAAGTCAGTCAGGAGGTCATTCCAGAGGTTACATTTACACAAAACTCAGATGGATCTCACTACCTGCCACAGAAAACAAAGCCAAAAATCCACATGCTCCTGAGGGCTCTATAGACATTTGGACACTTTAAGCAAGGCAAACAACCCCATGAAATCAACTCCCCATTAGTGGGCCTTACCTTGAAATATGGAATATCCTATTTTCCCAATGTAAGAGAGTTAGGCTCATTTATAATTACCATACACGTGATTCATCTACCCATTTTATTTAAACCTGTAATTAGCACTATAAATGTTAGATATATGTCCCAGAGCCTTAAACCTTCTGTCTGTTCATATGCCAGTTGAGCCCTGAATATCAGCAAAGTTGTAACTAACACCTACTCTCCAGTTCATTGGACTCACCCAGGACAACTGCCTAAATGATGATGATAGACAACTCCCATACAAAAAAGCAGAATATCTACAACTGAAGGAAAAAGAATTCCTTCTATTTGTCCCATAAAATCTAAGCCATGTCTCAATCTGAAGCAGAGCAGGTATCAAAATCCCAAAATCCTCAAATTTGAAGAATGAACAAACATAAGGGGAAATGCAACCATGGAACAAAATACATACATTATTGTATTAACAGAAGAACTTGTATTGTTGATGTAAAGATAGTGGTTACCAGATGTTCTTAAGGGAGGAGGTGGGAAGACTATGTGGAACACAGGGCTTTTTAATGCTTTGGAATAGCTCTGCATGATATTGAAATGATGGATACAGACCATTATACATTTTGTCAAAACCATTAAAATTATAAAGGGCAAAACCATAACATAAACTATAGAACATGGTTATTACCAATGCTTCAATATTTGTTCAGTTGTAACAAATATAACACACTCATGTAATATGTTATTAATAGGGGGAAATGTGAGGGGGGAAGGTGTTGGGATATATTGGAATCCCCCATAATTTTTATGTAATTTTTCTATAATATAGAAAGTCTTTGAAAATAATTTTAGAAAAAGAAAAGCAAAGTATTGCAAAAATCAAAGATTTAACTTCAAGCCTGGAGGAACTAGAGAAAGAACAGCAAACTAATCCCAATGCAAACAAAAGGAAAGAAACAATAAAGATTAGAGAAAAAAGACTTTTGGAAAGAATGGCAAAACCCTTTCCATCTTGACAGGATATGTTTGAAAATCTTATTGGTGGGAAAAGTGTATCAAATAGTATAAGCAATGTGGTGTACTGAGAGCAAAATCATATATCATTTATTACTACATCTCACCCCACTCTACTGATTCCTTGTACTTTATCATGAAGAAAGCTTAAATAAATTGCACTTAGCATGCATCTTTTCATCAAGAACTCAGGAAAAGAACAAAAGCACCCCAATAATAACTGATTTGAAAGGCAGGCAGGGTTTTAATAGTACACTTATTCAATGAGGGAAGCATCTCTTCCTGTTATCCAACATTAACTTTTCCTCATTGTGTAGTTGTGACTCTGTTCTATTATTTTTTTAGGTAGCCACAGGGAAAGAGTGAATGCAAGAAAAGAAATTTAAACAGTAGATTTCTCTGACCCAAAGCACTCAATATTTTCTTCCAGGATGGCAGTATCCAATAATTTGAAGTTCTCTCAAAGGTATAGGCATCTGTCAAGATATTCCTATAAAGACATGGTGCTCTCCATGTGATGGCATTCTTTATTTTTAGTTTAAAATTATCTCATATATTAAAAGACATATTACAATGTGGAATTTATTTTAAGAATAATGTATGAATTTAACAAAGGTGCTATTGGGTAGGAAAAACTTTCACACAGGTTTTTAAAATTCACTAGCTTACATGTAGCCAACACACACAAAAAATATAAAAAACAAAATAGTTACACCAGATAATTTTGCGAAAAAATATCAAGTATAAATTAAATATCAAGTATAAATTATAATTTATATCAAGTATAAATTAAACTTCTTTGGAATTTATTTAAAAAAATATTTAAATCTGTAAATTCCCTACTTGGGAACTAAACACATGTGTTGAAAATTCTGCCTAGGATAATGTTAAGCTCTCTTTTCAGTCTTAGATGACAGGGTTTATGAATGTAGCCCCAGGGAGTAAAACACGGTGTGAGAAGAGTTATAGGAGAAGCTTTATTTTCAACGGGACATAAGACAACCGCCACCCCAGAATTTACAAACAAAATGAGAGTTGACAACGCTGAGGTACGTGTGCATAAGACTTTGTTGTAGGCTTTGTTACAAGCTTCCACAGAACTCATCCTAAGCATCGTTGAAAATGTATAAATATGTGACATAAACAAAAGGCAGAATATACTAAGAGAAGGCACTCATAGCCAGGACCAAGCTTCAGAAAACCTAACACTTGAAGAGTATATCTGAAAATTTTGAGGTAAATCACAGAAATCTTGATGGATCACATCTGACTCTGTGAAGAGAAACCTGAACAATGTCCCAGGATGATGGACAGGCATCTAATAAATAAATAATGATCAACAGGCATCTAATAAAGCCATAGTGTCTTTATTTCCATGAAAATAGAGAACTCAAAAGAGGATTCTGGCGGGCAAAATACATGCCAAAAATATGGCACCTGAGGTATCCTGAACTTTTGAAAACACAATTTAATGAAATTTATATATCATCAATTCTCTTTTTTTTTTTGCTGTTTTTTGTGACCCTTTATACTCTTAACAATAATGAAAATACAATGAAACTTCTTAGTGACATATATTTAAATACATACAAATACATTTACCATATTAGAAATTAAAAGGAATACAAGTTTAAACAATTATTTAATTTATTAAGCCTAATGAATTCTGAACATTTTGTACAAAATTTGTTCATTTCTAAAACCAGGGCATAATGAGACATTGTTTTGGACTTATGAAAATCTCTTTAAACCTAGCATGTTAAGAAAAAGCTGGAATTTTCCACCTGTGTTTTCATTCATTCTTTAGAGAAAAGAGAGCCTCACACAGACATATTGCCAAAAAATGGAAGGAGTATTTGATTAGCATTTTTAGGTAACCATTAATATTTCTTCATAATATTGAAATTCTACAAAAAAATCAACATGTGGTTACTTATAGAAAATAATTGTAGTTAAAATCTGAAAATATAAAAAGATCTTTCATATTATGTTAAATTTAAATTCACTGAATTAAAAATATTGAAATTTTTCACACCCATGCATGATTTTGTAGCACTGTATATTGCTCATCTAGAAAATATTGATTTACATATTTGCTGAACTTTCAAATATGAAATGTTTCTTACACAATAAATATGTGAAACACATTTATTTATTTCACTAACCATTCTAGCAAAGAAGTCTTTCATTACTGGGAGGTCCTAAGGTTATGTGGAGGACAATTTTTTTAAATTTTAATTTCACTGAAACCAAATTTTATCATTTGCAACGAATTTTTTTAATTTTAAAATTTTCATTTATTTTCATAGATGGAGCCTATCTTTCAGTAACCTACTATTTCATGACTGAATTTGGTATTCGACTTCATTCTCATACACAGTGATGGTGATTTTGCTCAACCTAACTTTTTATGTATTTGATAAACAATTGGCCTCAAATGTTACAAAATTTCATAAGTTGTTCAGGAGTTTCTAATAAAATTAAACAACTCCTGTGAGTCCTGTCTTCATTATGTACACAAGAGAACTAAGTAGAATCATCCAATAGAAATTTGTAGAGTAATATTCACACCAGCTTTCTTCACAATAAATAAAAAGTGGTAAATGTACAGGTTTCCAAGCAAGAGAAAAGGATAAGCATCCATTACATATTTATACATAATAATATTAAAATTTTAAACAGGAACTATAGATTCAAATCAGCAATGTGGATGAATATGAAAACAATCATTCATTAGAGTTTAAAAATGTCCCCTGATTGCAGAGGCAGTGTCTGGCAAAAGAGGATGGCTCACTGATGGGTTCTTGTTATTGAGGATTAGCCTTATGAGTCTTTGCTCTTGTAATTGAATCTTAGCCTACTGTTATGGGGTGCCAAAGGGTTGCCACCTGAGAGCCTCCTTGTTGCTCAAATGTGGCCTCTCTCTAAGCCAAACTCAGCAGATGAATGCATTATCTTCCCCCCAAAGTGGGACATGACTCCCGAGGATGAGCCTTCCTTGCAACGAGGGATTAATACCAAGTGCCAACTGGCAACACAATTGGAAAAAAACCTTGAATAAAATGGGGAAAAGGTAAAGAGAAATGAGTTCATGTGGCTAAGAGAATTCAAAGAGAGTTGGGAGGTCATCCCAGAGGTAATGCTTATGCACACCTCAGTAGGATCTCATAGAACACCAAAGTGAATATCACCCCACACAGAGGGGCTCCTGAGGGCTCTGGAGACATCCAGGTCCTATATCAGTGGGAAGAGCCCCAGAGATTGATGCCTCATTAGTGGGTTCTTCTTTGGAATCTGTGCTCCTGAGAGTGACAGAGTTGGACTCAAACAAGTCCTCCCTGCACATGGTCCATCAGTCCCTTCTATTCAAACCTATATGTGATGCTGGAGTTTTTAGGTGTACTTCCAGAGACTGGAGCCTCTGGCCTACCTATGTGCCAGCTGTGTCTGGAATTTCAGTGTTGCTGCACTCCTACCCTACAGCTCAATGGACTCATCCAAATCACCTGGCGAGGAGACGACTATGGGCAATGGTCATCCCAGGGAATGGAGAGGGCCTGCAACTCCAGGCAGGATAATCCCACCACAGTATCCATGGGATATAAGCCCTCTCTCACTTGGAGGTGGAGTGGAGATCCCATCCCAAACTCCTCAGGATTGGTGGAGGAGCTATGGACCATAGTGGACTTGGTGGTGTTCTGTTGTAGACATATTGTGATTCAAGCAATGGAAGAAATTGTAACAGTGAGGTGGAGCCGGTGGCCACTGGATGATTTTGGGGCAGGGAGGGAAGGGAAGGTTGAAATACAGGGTCTTTTTTGGAACTTGGGCTTTGTCCTGAGTGGCGTTGTGGTGACAGATGTAGGCCGTTTTGCATCAGCATATACCACGCAGAACTGTGTGGAAGAGAGGGTGGTCTATGATGTGAAATGTGGTCTATGCTTGTTGGCAAGGCCCCAGGATGTGTATATCCATTGCGGGTGATATGCCACACTGATGAAGGATGTTATTGTGGGATGTTGTGGGAGGTGTGGGAGGTGGGGAACATGAGAAACCTTGTAATTTCTGAGTAATAATTAGGTAATCTAAGCACCT